>JALPQI010030061.1:0-11317 GCA_025490895.1 Thaumatotibia leucotreta
GGAAATAAAGTATATGTTAAGTGGCTCGGTCTTCCATCAAGTGAAAATAGCTGGATTGATAAGACAAATCGTTTATAGTCCTTAAAATTAAGAAAAGTGTTTATATTAGCTATCACTTTTTCATGCAGTCATTTGTATTTTGAACTTTACACTATAAAGACCACAGTACTTACAAAAATTATACATAATAATATTAATACATTTTATAAAAATGGCATACACGAGACATAACCCTGAAAATGAAAATAAGAAGAAATCTGGAGCTGGTTTAAAGAAAACTTTTAACAATCTTGTTTTACACACTAAAAAACATGTCAGTAAACTAAAGCCAAAATGTAAGAAAATGTTAATGGAACTAGCATATGCTGCTGCTCAAGAATTAGCATCGGACTTACCTATACAATTACCCCGAGTCATACCTGTACCTAAAACTGGTGGATTTTTACCATTAATTCCAATTTTAGCAGGATTATCAGCTACAGGAAGTTTAGCAGGAGGTGTCGCTGGAATAAGCAAAGCTATTAATCATTATAAAAGAGCAAAACGACAATTAGCTGAATACAAAAGACGTAATATAAAAATGGGAGCTAAATGTATTGGAAAAGGATTACATCTTAAGCCATACAAGGGCGGACTAGGAATCTTTATTTCGAATAAAAAAAACTAGATGATAGGCTACCCAATAGAGCATTGAGTAATATCGACATAATAAAACATTCGAAAAGTATTCCATATTTTCGTGGTGTATTCATGAGAGATGAATTACCAAAAAAGCCATTATCGATCGAATGTGGTGTTATTAATTTAGATTCTTCTGAAAATAATGGTACTCACTGGGTAGCCTACGGAAAATTTAAAGATTATATTGAATATTTTGATAGTTACGGGAATTTAAAACCTCCTAAAGAATTCATAAAATATATGGGAGCTAATATACACTATAATTATGATAATATACAAAAAAAACATTTATTTAACTGCGGACATTTATGTTTAAAATTTCTGTATTCGTTCTGGGAAAAATGTTTGCCAAATATATAAGCATTAAATACACGATACGAACAAAATACATAATAAAAAAACAATATTGATAAAATGATACCTATTTTAATTCACCTCACATTCCATCTCGAACAGTGCCTAGAGAAGGGTGTTAAGCATACGTTTACATAATAATACCTAACAAAATAGTTCTTCCTGTCAAGCATCATGTATGTTTTCAATAAAAGCGTAATTACAAGGGCAACAACCAATATTCAAGCCCCAACCTTTAAAGGAGCAAGTCGATTAAATTCCAGCAAGAAAATTACTAAGAGCAATAAATTATTTCTTCGTTCTCTTGGGCTTAAAATAAAATAAAAATATATATTATAAAATGCTACATATCACAGATCTCCCGCAACAAGATAATTCAATTGAAAGCTATGCCATCCATTCATATAATCCCTACAATCATAGCTTTAAGGAAAATGATGAAATCAGAATACCCATTAATCAACAGGATGTATATGTATTACCATCTGCAAGCTCCATTTACATTGAAGGATATGCAAGTGTGTCTGCAGTAGACGCAACGGGAAAAACGATAACAAAAGATGTAAATTTAACAAATAATGCTATACTATTTTTGTTCAAAGATATAAGTTATGAAGTGAATGGGATTGAAATAGATCGAAATAAAAATACGGGGATCACGACAACGATAAAATCTCTTATTTCAATGAATGAAGGAGAAAGTAAGAACGCTGCATTGTGGGGTTGGAATTTAAGCGGATTTACTCTAAATAAAGGTCATTTTTCCGTCATAATACCTCTGAATAAAGTGCTCGGCTTCGCAGAAGATTATAATAAAATTTTCGTTAATTGTAGACATGAACTTGTACTACATAGAAGTAATTCAGTTTTAAATAGCGTCGTAATAGATAAAGGTGATAAAGTTCAAATAGATATCCATAAAATCCAATGGCGTGTACCACACATTAGAGTTTCTGATCGTAATAGATTATTATTACTTAAATGTTTGGAAAAAGATCGTGCTATACAAGTAGCGTTCCGGAATTGGGACTTATATGAATATCCACTTTTACCTAAAACAACAAAACATGCATGGTCAATAAAAACTGCTTCCCAGTTAGAAAAGCCCAGATATGTTATATTAGGACTACAAACTGATAGAAAACTGAACAAGTTAAAAAATTCCTCTGTATTTGATCACTGCAATATAACTAACGTTAAGTTATTTTTAAATTCACAGTATTTTCCATATGATCCACTTAATTTAAAATTTAGTGAAGATAAATTTAGTATATTATACGAAATGTATGCTAATTTCCGTCAGTCGTATTATGGCCTCAGTATCGATCCTCTGCTTGCCCTGAACACTTTTGGGAGAAAAACTCCGCTATTTGTTATTGACTGCTCAAGGCAAAACGATTCATTAAAAACTGGACCAGTTGACGTTCGACTAGAAATCGAGTCCTCAGAAGACATACCTGAAAATACGACAGCCTACTGTTTGATTATAAACGATCGTCTTGTCGAGTATAAACCTCTGAGTAATATAGTTCGGAAATTATCATGAATGTGATTTTGGATGTTCAAGGATTTAAAAATGATAACAATCAATTTATACCCAAAGAAATAGCTATTATTTACCAAAACAGTTTTCTTGTGTTGCTCATCAGACCACCGCATCCGTTCTATGCCTTAACAAAGAAAGAACGTTTACAAGTCTCATGGGTCGAAAAATACAGAGGAATATTATGGAATGAAGGCTATGTACCATACTTTAATTATAAGAATTTGATTGTGGACTTCTGTAAAAATAAACACATTTATACAAAAGGTTATGAAAAAGTGCAGTGGGTGAAAGAAATAACAGAATGTAATAACATTTATAATTTAGAATATTTTGATTGTCCTAATTTAAAGACTTTATGTGAAAAATATTCAACTAATTCTGATATTCAAAATTGTATATATCATACTAATGTTTGTGCTTTTAAGAATGTATCATGTATGAATAAGTGGTGTATAGAAAATAATGTTTTTTTACAAAATAAAGTATGTTTATGATATTATACATGTGGTTTCTTTTTTATATTATATATGACCCATAAAACACAATACTATTATCAATAATTTTAGTATCAAACCTAAAGTCACTTGAAGCAAACGCAACTGAATAATAAATAAAAAATGGACTTCAATGTAGGAGATAGAAGACAGTGTTGAAGTTATTATTGATCAATGTCATCTACACGGACGTCACATAAGCTCGAAATGGTTTCATTAGACATATACGATTTTCATAAAATATTAAACATGAATGTATTTGGAAAAATAAAATACATATTTGGAAACAAAAAATATCATTTAATCAATGATTATCCTCAGAAAATTACCACAAAAATATACACATGGGATATACTATCCGATGATGAAAAAAGGAACACGAAACTTGAAGTGTACTATGAGACTAGTGATTGTGATACAAATTACTTTATACTTGTTAAAAACCCCACGAAAGCTTTACGAATCGAGTTGGCACATGACGAATTCCATGATTTATTACCATTCCTGAAACCCTGCTTGAGGATATAAATGAAGGTTGAATATTTTACACGGCTTCATTTGAGAAAATGTCTTCATCCGACGTAGAACATGTTTTCGGTGATAAATAAAAAAATGGACTTCAATGTAGGAGACACTGTTGAAGTTATTATTGATCAATGTCATCTACACGGACGTCACGATGTTAAACTAATAAACACTGAACACTATTGTGGTGTTTTAATAACTAACTGTTATTTTAAATCTAAGCGAATGCGTATATATTATACTGGTTTGCGAGTATCAGCGCGAGTAATCAGAAAAGATAAATGTTTCGTAGACTTGGTACCATTGGTGTAAATAAATACAATATTCGAATGGATAAATGCTACTTCTGGAGTAAAATGTCAGCTTGAATCGATTCAAATTAGTGTTCCACTAAATGTGTATTTGAATGATAACTTCTTGAATCGATTCAAATTAGTATTCGAATGTGTATTTTTGGTGCAGCTGGATCTTGTTTCGTAGACTTGGTACCATTGGTGTAAATAAATACAATATTCGAATGGATAAATGCTACTTCTGGAGTAAAATGTCAGCTTGAATCGATTCAAATTAGTGTTCCACTAAATGTGTATTTGAATGATAACTTCTTGAATCGATTCAAATTAGTATTCGAATGTGTATTTTTGGTGCAGCTGTATCTTATCTGATCCAGCTGCACCAATAATACACTACTCACACTGTATATATCATGGTCCACAGAGCAATATAAACCGCCACGCGTATGCGTAAAGTTCAAACTCAGTTTTGACATTTTGTTGACGTGGCGTCTTAGTGACAGCTTTTATATTTGACGTGGCTTCGAAAAGGTTACTTTACATAGTGTATGCATATGTCTTAATGTCCTTCCTAGAGTGGACGAGGCAATAAATCGTTACTTGAGCTCTCTTACAACGTTTTTTTAGAGAGCTCAAAGAGCACATACTGTGCTCATGATGGGGGATCCTTGTGGCCCCTCTGGCTCACAAAACAGTAAATCTTTATTTGATCTCTGGAGGCTAAAGTAGTTGCTTACCATCAGACAGGCTTGCTTGCCCTAATTTATGTTTTTCATACATAAGAAAGTATGATAAGTCTATCAGTTACTTTATCAAAAAATATCAGTTACTTAGTTTACTTTTCTGTCTCCAAAAATATTATATTATTTTATTGTAATGTTTGTAACTAACAGACTTATTACGGCCTAAATTATATCCAGGCATATAAAAGAAAAGGATGGTAGGTAATTGCAATTCTTACCCTGTAGTTGTCGTGTTTCCTGAGGACATTTCTGGATTTTCTCTGAAACTAAAAAAAATCGAATAAGTTTCTTAGTTAGATAAATTAATTTTTATTTAAATGTTTCCTTTGAAAATAATGACGACATATTTGCTTAAATATTCGTTTGAGACTTAAAAATAAGACATTTTTTTTCGTAAAACATGACTGTCACACTTACTACTAATTTTTTTACTAGTAAATTGGGATTGTTTATTATTTTCGGTAAGATATATTTCGAAAACCATTTCGAAATCAACGTCCTTACATGTACCACGCTTACTGTTAACTTACGGAATGTCGTAACGGGATTATTATTTTAATTATAAAAAAATACTGAGCTTCTGCATCATAAAAAAATCAAATTAATATGTTAAAATACCATATTTTTTCAGGATAAATGATTAATTATGTATTATTTATACAAAAGTGTGTGTATAAATGCATGTTTTGATACTTACGGAGTGTACGCAACACAGGTCCCATTGATCAAACTCATATCCGGCTCGCAAATGCATTTTCCATCCTTACATTCGCCATGGTCACACGGACCACAAGGTTTGCTACAGACAGAGGAATTCAACGCATCTTTTGTATACCCTTTCTCACAGGTGCACTCATTTGGGGCCGAGCAATACCCGTTAACACAAGTTTCGTCGCATGTCGGTACGCAACCTTCTTCTGTTAGAGAGAAACCTTTGTTGCATTCGCATTTGTTTGGAGCTTTGCAGACTCCATTGGCACATGAATCGCATTTAGGTGAACAGGTATCTTTAAAGTCTTTCTCAAATCCGTCGAAGCATTTACATATATTTGGTCCTATGCAGATTCCGTTAGTGCAAGGTTTATCACAAACCGGTTCGCATTTGTTATTTTTTAATATGTATCCAGGATAGCAGGAACAGACATTAGGTTCAGAGCACAGTCCATTTTTACACCCACCTTTGCATTTAGGTACACAAGTATTGGAGTTTTTCCCTTTTGGTTCGTAACCTTCATAACATTTGCAAGTATTTGGCGCTATACAATCTCCATGGTCGCAGGGTTTTTTGCAAATTGGTATGCATTTATCAGCTTTCAAGATATATCCTTCATTACAAGAGCAGATATTAGGTGCTGAGCAGATTCCGTTTTTACAGTCTGTCTTGCATTTTGGTACGCAGGTATTTGAGTGTTTTCCTTTAGATTCATAACCTTCGTGACATTTACAAGTATTAGGTGCAATGCAATCTCCATTTTTGCAGGGTTTTTTGCAAATCGGTTTGCAATGATCATCTTTAAATTCATACCCTTCTTTACAAGTGCAAACATTAGGCGCTGAGCAGTAACCGTTTTTACAATCTGTCTTGCATTTAGGTATGCAAGTTTTCGAGTGCTCTTTAGATTCATACCCTTCATGACAAGTACACACGTTCGGCGATGAACAATGTCCATTGATGCAATTGGTACATTTAGGTACGCATGTTTCTTTATTTCCATTCTCAGCTTCATAACCTTCTTTACATTCACATGTGTTAGGTGCTACGCAGTTTCCATTACGACAGGGTGTATTGCAAATAGGCTGACATTTACCATCCTGTAATTGGTATCCATCATTACAGGAGCAAATATTAGGCGCTGAGCAGAATCCATTGCTGCAATCGCTTTTGCACTCAGGTTTACATTCTCCGTCTTGGGATTTGTAGCCTTCATGACAGTTGCAGACATTTGGGTTGACGCAATCGCCGTTGGTGCAGTTAGTACAGTGTGGAACGCATATGTTGGTATCTTTGAGTGTGAATCCTTCGTCGCATGTGCATTTGTTGTTAGCTGTACATGCCCCGTTGATGCACGGTAGGTCGCATTTGGGATGACTGCATGTGTGAGGGTAGGAGCTGTCATTGAGGACCATAGGTGGTGTGCATTCACATGTGTTCGGAGCCACACAGTTTCCATTAATGCAGCCATTTTCACAATCTGGTAGGCAGGCGTGAAGATCTTCGTCCCAGTCGTATGAATCGCAGCATATATCGATAGTTGTTTCTCTTACTCGCACCTGAAAATAAATAATTATGACATGTTAGTTTCAGATTTTATTATAGATATTATAAGTGATATCTAATCATAATACTTAACATAATATACTTGTGTCAAATAAAACGAGTCATGTGTCATTTTTCAAAGAAAATTCTGCAAGCTGGCTGATTTTAAAGAGAGTTTTCAAATACGTTCTACAGAACAGAAAAATAAAAAGAATATAATGGTCGTTACACTGATATTGATAATGGGCTGTCCCAGAAGTAAAGAGACAAGATTCGAATGAAAATATTTAATAAAAAAATCTTACAAAGCACTACTATTTACGTTTAGTTAAATTCAGAATTTCATTTTATTTGTTATTTTATATTAAATTTGCTTGTGCAAAGCCTCTGTAGCCAATTTTTCTAAGGTTGCTTGCTACTCGTCTCAATACAGCTTTTCGAGACCTAGCTGCCACAATTTTAGCCAATTTAGTCCATCTATGCTTAAATCCAGTGAACGATTTAGGTTTTTCTGTTTGTTTTTTATTTTATCGTTTACATAAAGGTCAATAAGCTTCAATACCAGGAGCTTGGGGAACATTTGGGGCGTTGTTATGTTTTTGTATAAAATCTATACCTGCAGCCTTTAGATGTTGAGTGACTTCCGAGGCGTAGTGGCATGACGCCATATCCGGCCAGAATATAATTTCTTCCCTCGGGTAATGCTTATCTATGAACGAAATTTATCGCATTATCATACATTCTCTCAAATAAATACGTGCGTTCATAGAGCCTGTGCAAATATATGGTTAAGACGTATTGCCATCTTGGTATTGCAGTTTTGCAAATGCCCTAAGCTTTAGGTCGCATGATTTAATACGAGCTATACTTGACTTAGATATTTTCGATTTATCCGCAGCAGCTCTAGCAGACATCGAAGGATTCCGTTCATACACTTTTTTTACTTTATTCATGTTCATAGCTACGGAAATAGTATATTTTTTCCCGGAATCTTCTTGAAAATATATTCATGCGATTCTTCAAAACGCTTTATAATTCGATACAAAGTAGTTCTCCTTACTCCATCTGAAGAAAAATTACATATCGTGTCCGTTTTCCATGACATTCATAATTCTGAACAACTCTTTAGCAAATACTTCGTGATCAGCTCCTTTCATTTTTAAACTTTCAATAATACAATCGTATATCCCGCTAAATTTTACAGATATGAGGCATACGGTGGCGATATCAGTTATTTTTCTTAAGAAAATAAAAATATTTTCAAATAGTTCGAAATTTGAAATTTGTCTCTTTACTTCTGGGACAGCCTTTATGTACAGGCAAGATTTTAATGTGTTAAAAAAACGCCAAAACTTATGGAAAACGGAGCTTTTTAATCATTACTTGCTTTATTTATTATATCCACGGAGTTATCCGACGATAAAATTACATTATTTTTTGGATTCTATGAAAAGAACGGGGAAAATCCAATACAATCGGATATTCAATTCGATTTCACTTATCCTGTAAACATTTTAAAAATCTATTTGAAATCAGCGTGTTTACAACTTTACAGTATTTGCTATGAAATTTTATCCCCGACCCGTATTCTTCGACCGAAAACGTGTATGTTCCGGTTCAGAATTTGTATGGCAAGAACCGGGAATTTTCGGTTCCGGTACTGAACTTGTATAGTAATCCAGAGCCGGAAGCCCACCCTAAACCGGATGCAATGTTTCGTATAAAATTCGCTAAAATTACCTTTCTGTTGAATAAATAAGTTGTATAGTGATTGTGAAATCCTAAATACATACATCCAAAACACATACAACATGATAAACATCCTTTTTATGACCAATGGGATAACTTCAGTCATAAAAAGGATGCGAGCCTCTAACTCGATGTTTACAGCTACGATTTATAATAATGAACAGCGATACGATATCACAGCACCCATTATTACTAATTAGGTTCAAGTGACTCAGCTACTAATGCCGACAAAGCTCACCGACCATTGACGTTGATTTGATAAGCTTTAAATGTTTGCATTCTCATTGACCAGCGTCCGTATGTAAAACTTGGAGCTAGCACGAAAACAATAAGAAAAACAACACAATAATTCACAAACAAATGTATATTGTGATGAAAACACCGGTAAGTAAACGCGTGTGCTCTCAAGTACGACGCGACGACCGAAAAAACTGAAGACATATTGGCATTCGTGGAAATAGATATAAACACAATTCATATCACTGTCATTGCATAGACAAGATAGCACTTTATTCGGCCAATATCAAATTTCAAAATTCAATAGTAAATGCCCATAATCGCCACGCGGGCAAGTGGATTGGTGATTGCAGTAATGTGTCCACTATGATGACGCTACTGCCCATCTTCTATCAAAGAATGGTCGGTGGCACTTCAATCTCTTAGTAGGCTCTTACGACATCCATAGGAGGAGTTGGGGTGGTGAAAAATGTAATCTTACTGCCGTCATCACACACCCAACATATAGCTGCTACGACAATATGAGTCTTATTTATAGCTGCATATAAACTTGCAGGTGTAAATCTTGCTTTACGGAGAAAATCATCATCATCATCATCATATCAGCCGAAAGACGTCCACTGCTGAACATAGGCCTCCCCCAAAGATTGCCACAATGACCGGTCCTGCGCCACCCGCATCCAGCGGACTCCTGCGACCTTCACCAGGTCATCGGTCCACCTTGTGGGGGGCCTACCCACGCTACGCCTTCCGATACGTGGCCGCCACTCAAGAACCTTCCCGCCCCAACGGCCATCGGTTCTACGCGCAATGTGCCCCGCCCACTGCCACTTCAGTTTAGCGATTCGGAGAGCTATTTCGGTTACTTTGGTTCTGCTGCGGATGGTCTCATTTTTAATCCGATCACGCAGAGAGACTCCTAGCATAGCCCTCTCCATTGCCCTTTGGGTGACTTTGAGCCTTCTTATGAGGCCCATTGTAAGCGGCCCCGTTTCAGTACCGTATGTCATCACTGGCAACACACACTGATTAAAGACTTTCGTCTTCAAACACTGCGGAATATTGGACGAAAATATGTGTCGTAGCTTCCCGAACGCTGCCCAACCGAGTCGGATTCGACGATTGACCTCTTTCTCGAAGTTGAACCTACCTAACTGAATATTTTGGCCTAGGTATATATATTCGTCTACAACTTCGAGTGTAAAGTCTCCGATTATTACGGGAGTTGGTGCTACATGGGAATTCGACATGATTTTCGTCTTATCCATGTTCATCCTAAGACCAACTCGCTCGGAGGCTTTACTGAGGTCAACGAGCATAGTACTTAAGTCCTCCAAGGTCTCAGCCAAGACTACTATATCGTCAGCGAATCGAAGGTGAGTGAGGTACTCGCCGTTTATGTTGATACCCAGCCTTCTCCAGTCCAGAGTCTTAAAGACATCCTCCAGTGCAGCGGTAAACAGCTTAGGGGAGATGACATCTCCTTGCCTAACTCCCCGCTGCAGCAGAATAGGTTTCGAGCTCTGGTCTTGGAGTCGGACTGACATTGTGGCGCTCTCGTATAAACACTTCAACACCTCAATATAGCGGTAGTCGACTTGGCACCGTTGGAGAGACTGTAGTACTGCCCATGTTTCGATCGAATCGAAGGCTTTCTCGTAGTCCACAAACGCTAAACAGAGGGGCAGGTTATATTCTTCGGTCTTCTGTATAACCTGGCGAAGCGTATGGATGTGGTCTACGGTACTAAAGCCTCTTCGGAAACCGGCTTGTTCGGGAGGCTGGAAGTCATCAAGCCTGCGTGCAAGACGATTCGTAATGACTCTTGAAAACAGCTTATAGACATGGCTCAGAAGTGAGATGGGTCGGTAGTTCTTCAATAAAGCGTTGTCACCTTTTTTGAAGAACAGTACCACCACACCTCTGTTCCATGCCTTTGGCGTTCTCCCTTCCAGTAAGACGGAATTGAACAACTTCTGAAGGGCCGTAAGGATCGGTTTACCACCCGCCTTCAGAAGCTCAGCTGTAATTCCGTCCTCCCCAGGCGCCTTGTTATTTTTGAGCTGTTCACGGAGAAAATAATAATTAAAAAAAAAAGTTATTTTCTCACCTCATTTCTCGTTCTATTTTCGTAGCAAATTCCAGTAGCGCATAGCACCGTCACTTTGTACGTTACGGGCACCGTCACGTTTTCTCTGGAAAATAAAATTACACTGTAAATGAACGATCATTTCAATTATTATGGAATCATCATCATCATCATTCACCATTTCAGCCAAAAGACGTCCACTGCTGGACATAGGCCTCCCCCAATGATTGCCAATATGACCGGTTCTGCGCTGCTGCGGTTCCGCGACCTTGACCAGGTCGTCGGACCATCTTGTGGGAGGTCTGCCCACACCGCGTCTTCCGGTACGTGGTCGCCAGTACAGCATTTT
>JALPQI010030063.1:0-10648 GCA_025490895.1 Thaumatotibia leucotreta
TACGGCACCAACGGTCTACTTTGAGAATGAGTCGTCTTAAAGGGGTTTGGGTAAAGTTGGCGTCGTTTTTAAATTTTGGCGGCCACTCATGAAAGTGGTAAATTTGAAAAGAGCAATTTAAAATAAACTTATTGTATTATGGAGTGCATATAGCTAAATTATATCGGAGCCGAGATATCATGCTTTAAAGTTTTATAGTAAAGACTCACATTTATTTTTAAAATGCATCGGAATGAGTTAAAACTACTATTGTGTATGCCACGTAAAACCTAACCTTAACTCATAAGGTAACTTTGGACATAAGGTTCTTTTTCGGTCAATGATTATTTAGAGATAGTTCCTTTTTTCTTTAACACGGCGACGAATTATAATTATGCCAAAGGTTTTATGTCGCATTTGAAACAACAAATAAAAGTACCTATTCATAATTTTTACACTTTATGCGTGTTTTTTCAGGTATATAAATAAATGTAGACAAGCGAACATGTAATGTCAATTGGTTCTTGGGATGGGGTAGGTATCAAGAACATCTTGATACCCCGGCACAGTTTTTAGAGAGAGTGATTCGCCAAGATAATATTGAGAATGAAGTTTACGACGAGCCAGATAATGTGTAAAAAAGTAATTCAACGTAATACTAAAAATTACAAATGACGTTATCTGGGAAAGGGACATTATTGTCATTGGCGCTTACGGCGTTATGAGCCATGTTTGTATACAAATACGACGTCACCGGACGTAAGAGCCATCGACAATAAGGTCCCTAATCCCAAATAATGCCACATATGTTGTGTTGCATACATAAGAAAGCTTTAGTAACAATTCCAATCTAAAAACTAATCTAATTAGATACATTTCCTACTTGGAAATATCGTCCATTAAATACAAAAGCGACACATGTCAAAAAAATACTTTTTACAGGGGAGCTGTTTAAAGATTTTGTATTCGTTTTTTGTTCACAAAATTTTTTTTACAGCATTAATATTATATGTGTTATATATCAATTTGTAGGTATTTTAACCCTCTTTTGATGTGTTTGGTTATTAGAAAGTAATATGTGCTGTGCAAGCTTTTATGAGCGTATACGTCCGTTTTGCATAAAAAAATAACATTAACTCTGATTTTTTTTTCCATGAAAGGCCACAAATACAAAAAAATAAGCAGTTGTTTCATTTAAATCATACATAAAATATTTTTATTTTATTTATTATTTTATTTTTATTTTATTATTCCAAAATATTACACAGTATTACAGTTCTTAAGATCTAAGGCACTGTGAAATTCATAATTAAACGCATGTATACAATTTAGGTACAACACACAATCTAAAACTATTTAAAACAATTATATAAGATTAACAAAAGCACAGATATTTAATAAATAACAGTAGAAGGTCGGTTATCCATCGTCTCGCATAACCTCTTGCATTCGTCACAAAGCGTCTTCCAACTACTGTCAAAAACATCGCAATCAGGTGCCGATTTAAGAAGCTCGTTTAAATATTGCAAAGCCCGTATTAGTGGCGATTCCCTGTACCGCCGCCGTCCGCGCCTTAGGAATTGCCAGTAAGTCACGAGTACGTGGCCTTAGACCCATTTTTGATTGGGATAGAGAAGGCACAAGAAGCCGAACCAGCTGTGAAAAAAAATCATGTCTTAAACATAGAAATACTGTTTTTTTAACAAAACTGAACCAGACAAAACTTTTTCTTACTGTTTCTTTACTTACATATTGTCAAAACATGTTTATAGGTACCGTAAACCGGGGTTACTTTGATTAATTTTAACTTTGGTTACATATTTTGATGAATTTAACGGACGTACTAGTTTAAAATTTGTTTTCTTCAAGAATCAACCTGCTATATAAAAAATGTGGTACTTTTAGTTAATAAATATAAAATAAATACAACGCGATCAAAGTTATATTGTTGAGAATGGAATTAATACTTTGATACCACTTATTTTTACTATAAACTGGAAATAGCCTAAAAAAGCACGTAAATAATAAAAATCGGTTAAGTACATCTTTAGTTATTTGTTTTTTCTATGTGTATTGTATTTGTGTGGTGGTTACTATGATCCCATACTAAATTATCCAAATTGATATGTTTTGACGGTTTACTAGTTTTTTCATTAGAATTGATGCAAGAACTTAATTTTTACCGATACAAAAGTATATCTTTCAATATTTAATTGCAGAGATAATAAGTCTTTCCTAAAAATCTACTTATGATTAGTAATAATGTAACAATTTTTTTTTTCTAGACGACATGACAGTTTAGCGCTAAAGTACTTGGGTACTACCTATGTAGTGAAGCAATAGGCATGATGACTGTCAAGTCAAGTCAACATCTTTTTTTCGATTTTTGAAAGATTTACATGAAATACACAAAAGTAACGTCACGTTTGTATACTACACTTATATTAAATAAAAGTTCTGTACAATAATGACTATAGTCTATATCTTAGCAATAATTTATTCATGTATAATGCCGTACATAATGTCTAATAATTTATTTTAAATACAGTCATCATCCCTATGTTGGCAGTCCCAAAAGTGAAAAAATTAGGTACTAATATAAGTTTTTAGATTCGTTAAAACATACACCGTGGTTAGATCTTTGTTTGTTTTACTTGTATTGTATACAAATAATATAATAGGAAAATATGACAAATACTTAATAATCCGAAGTTTATGCCATTATTGTTTCTTCGTAGTCGCAATTATAGGTACACAAAATTCACAGTCATCTTCTACACAATCTCTAATATACTTTTAAGTAAAACGAACACAATACAAAGTACCACGTTTTACAATTACTGTTTTTATAAGATGTATTGTATTTTTTAAGATTTCATGCAAAAGATACTCAATTATTCAATCTGGTACATTTATTTGGATTTTAATATTATACTGAATTAAAAACGGTTGTAAATGCAACAATGTTTTTTGAAATTCAACATTCCGTTTTGCGGCTCCTTTGTTTATAAAGAAATCTAAACCATACATATTTACTTTATTCAAAACAGTTTCATTTATAAATATGGCTCCTGTGATTGATGCATTCGAATATATTTTTAATTCAAAAAGGTTGCAAATCCTAATACGACAGTTTTGATGAATGAAAAATCAAATTTAAGAGGATATCTTAAAATTAAAGCTGCCACATTCCGTTTTGCGACTCCTTTTTATATAAAGAAACATAATATTTACGTATTTATTTTATTCAAAACGGCCACATCTATAAATATGGCACCTTTGCTTACATATTTTTTAACGTAATCACTTATTTTTTCGTTTCATGGCACTTTTTCACAAAAATGTCGTGTGTTTTGGTCGACAGTCGAGTCGCAACTGACAAAATGGCAGTTTAGCACTGAAATAAGTTTCGAAAGAGCGATAGTGCAAAAAGGGCACCTGCATAATTTTGATACTTACTAACGTCAAATCGACAGGTGTCTTTTTTAGTGTCACCTAAAATATTAGTGCTGATAATGTCGTTTTTGCAATAAAATCATTTTTCACGGTTTTTGAGTTGTGTCGCTTTTGTATTTAATGGACGATATGTCAAAACATTTTGCATGTATTGCGTGCATCACACCTGTGTTTCCTTATGGTGTAGTCAGAGGGTGAACCGTCTATTGAAACCATTTTGCAACATTTTTAATGTTCACTAAACAGACAGCATAGAAATCGCATAAGAAAATACAGTTGCATTTTCATATGCCTCAGATCTTCTTTTTTTAAATCGGTTAAATTATACTTTAAGGGCAATATCCTTGTATCTTTGTTGGTAGAATTATCCAGTTAAATAAGCCTCTGTAGTCATCTAAGTTGTCCCCTAAACCTGTCTTAGTTAGGTATATTCACTGGTCCAAAAACATTGTTTGAAGGGCCATATCTTGGCTCCGATATTACTTACGGCAAAACTTATTTTGTAAATAAGCTACTCTAAGGTAGCACTACAAAATAGTAGTAACATAAACGATGGCCGCTGAAAAAAAAAATGACGCCACTAGTCCATACAAAAATACCCAATCCCCTTTATGGGAGTGTTTTCATGGAATTTTTTCTTATATTAATACTTTTATTTCAAAAAAGTAAATAATGAAATTTTACTCATTGGGCAACGGGAATATCAGATGGAAATTTTCTAATATGTCTCATATTTAGGGAATTATCGTCTGGGCACACTTAAAGAATACATCCTGTATATAAAGAAATCATTCATCATCATTACATCGATCAAATTTCATATCTATTCTGACAAGGATTCTACCAACTCATGCTACCTAAGCTTATCCAATGATTTAGTATATCTACACCACGTGGGTGGCAACCTGCGACCATACATAACATAGACATCTAACGCAGGTCAAAAATAATCAAAATAATAGTTCAATTGTGCCAAGTTGGGCAGGATATAGCGCTTTTCTTAACACCGCGCATACTGTGGCGTTCGGCGCAACATTTTTGACAAATGTTTATACAGTGTGTAAGTCTAATATGGGCGATCAATTTAACCAGGCATGGGATTCGTTAGTGTAATCATGGATAACAAGGTTTTTTTAAAGTTACTCTTAATTATGCCCCCACAGATTTTTTTTAAGATTTTCGGAGCAGCAATGTAGGTACGAACATTTGTTATTATTGATATGGCAGTTATGTCATCTGCTTTTGAAATTGGCTGTCAACGAGTGTTTAACTCGCGTATGTTGCTCTACATTGCGCGCCGAATTATTTTGTATGGAAAATTTTGTTGCTCTAATTTTAAGTAAAAGTTGAATGTACTTATTATGTCGTAAACTAACTCCCGTTAAGAGCTTCGCCCGTATTAGACTTACACCCTGTAGAATATAGGCAATCACAACTATTTTTTAATGGCGGTTTAAGTTTTTATAGGTTATTGTAATTCATTACAGTGATGTATTGAAGAGGTGGTGACACTAGTCAACTAAAAATTCAAGACCGTTTTTGAAAAGCTATTATGGCGTGCGGCTTCCATGTTTTGTTTCTTCGTAGGTAGCAACAAGCTGATTGCTGTTTCCACAAATATTTTGTTTTTAAAGTGTGTGATATGCATGAAAGTAGTATGATTTAAGTAAGGTGCGGGTAATTCCGAACGGCAGAAATGGGTCATTGTCAGTACGAAAAACAAAAGTTGTCCACTCGGTGGTCAAAAGTTAATAACTTTTATAAATTTATGTTACGATTTGATTGCATAGGGCTATAGACCGGGGAACCTAGTTGTAGGTAAAATCCATTTCAAACACGAAGGCCTGATTCCACTTGACAAAATCATTAGGCGTCAACATTAGGATCCTAGGATACCTGGCCAGACCCTTTTGTGACGTGATATTCTTTGCATACATCGGTATACGACACGTGCCAATTTGTAGTGGAGCAATTAAATGACAAAAGTTTCGAGTGGCATCGGGCCTTCGTATTTGAAATGGACTATACCGTTAATTGTTTTATCCCAAAATTAGTACAGGAATTATGTCCACCGAAAAGACGATAACCTAAATATGACAATGACCCAAATTACGGGAAAGCACGGATAATTTCGGGAGGGGAATCAGAATATGATGGAAATAATGGTGTTTTTAAATGACTTTCGAAAGTACCCGACTGCACCTTACCTGATTATAAAATACCTGGGGGGTTACCATGACGTACTAATGCGATTCAGTTTAGGTTCAGGGAAAGGGATAGTGATGTACGATTCGTATAGCCTTGTCACTTTCTCTCGACCTAAATTGAACCTTATTAGTACTTAATGGAGTTCAATACTGAATTTAATATTTGGGTACCTACGGATCCTTATCAAACGCAGACGAAGGGTTAACCATAATTGACGCGTTATTTTTTTTATAAATATCTTGGAACATCTTACACAAATCGACTCAGTCCCGTGGTAAGCTCAATTAAGGCTTGTGATGTGGTTGTGGGTACCAGGTGACGATATATGTAACAGATAGATACATATAGATACTAAATACAAAGACAGCCATTACCAAAGAACAAATTTTTGTGATAAATAAATACACAAATAATGCCCTCGCCGGGATTCGAACCCGGAACCTCCAGCTTCGTAGGCAGCGTCACTATTCAACTAGGCTACAGAGGCTATTAAATTTACTGTTATTGAGTTTACTGTAGGGCTAACTATAGATCGATTTTTGTAAAATTATCCGCAAATTTCGAGGATTTGTCTCTCATACTCTAATGACGCCTTCGTTGGAGTGACAGAGAAAAATCCTCGAAATTTACGAATTTCGATTTTCGCGATATTAGGCCAGGACTTTTTTTTCTTTCCTCTGAAGCTAAGAATGAGTTACCAGTTTTTTTCTTGCATTTCAAAACCTCGTGGGTTATATGAGCAATTATAATAATAACCTTATAATTAAGTATTGTAGTCGGCGAGCAAGCGTGTAATCAAGTTTTCGCGAACTCTATTTCCTTGTTTTGATGATACAATCGATACTTTGACCAACAGCCAACTATCAATAATACATGTAAGATACAATTATAAGTAGATTAGAGGTGTTGAAGTAAAGAAATGTAGGTAAAATATGCAATGTATATGCAATATACAGTGTGTAAATTTAATACGGGCGATCAATTAAACCAGGCATGTGATTCATTAATGTAATCATGGATTACAAGGTTTTTTAAAAGTTACTCTTAATTATGACCCCACAGATTTTTTTGAAGATTATCGAAGCAGCCATGTAGGTACTAACATTTGTTATTGTTGATATGGCAGTTATGTCATCTGCTTTTGAAATTAGCTGTCAACGAGTGTTTAACTCGCGTATGTTGCTTTACTTTGCGCGCCAAATTATTTTGTATGGATAATTTTGTTGCTCTAATTTTAAGTAAAAGTTAATTGACTGTACTTATTATGTCGTAAACGAACACCCATTAAGAGCTTCGCCCGTATTAGACTTACACCCTGTATATCGTCCCATTACTGCAAATACCAGCTATGTGCACGTATTACGTTATTCGATAGTGAATTTAATTATCAAAATAATTAAATGAATCTGCCAAAACCTGATTAATAGGACGATATAATATTAAATAGAATCACTTTAAGGGCATTTCATTATATCATTTTGTACTTCTTCATGTTATTTTAAACCGTATGTATGTCCGTAATTTATTTCAAATTATTAACATTAACATTATTTTGTGTCTCGGTCATTTATTTTATGGCTGTAGTAAAAAACATTCATAGTTAAACACATTACGGTAATTACTTTAGATATTATTGTTTAATTTACAGCAGTTAAAAACATAACATTAATTGAAATATTAAACAACTCGCAGTAAAATATATGCGGTCTAACCAGAGTGCATACAAAGTGCGGTCAAGGAGACTAACGCAGTTAGGCAACCCAAACCGGATCACTTGACATAGACATAACTTATACCTAAATCTATGCAAAAATTACATCACTTAAAAATCAATACTATTATGCTAATTACAAAAGTGAGAGTCGAAAGTCAACTTAAAAAAAACTTACATAAATTCGGAGATAAAAATCCTTTTAAAAACAAATCACTGCACCATTATTTATAAACACTGGCAGGTGATATTTTTTAAATTTTTAAACCGGCGTTCGATTTTCGAACTGTTCGGCAACGGACGCCGCACGTGGTTGGACGGTAAATGGCTGGTATCACCTGTGGCATCTTAGCGTAAGTTAATGCACGATAGGCCGCCCGCACACTTGCGTTCACGGTTGGCATTTAAGTTTTTACGTTGCGCTTGTAGGGCGTGAAGGGTTTATAGTCTGTTATCGTAGTTTACGGTCTGTTAAGTTTGCCATTTTTCGTTCCGTTTAATTGGTACCTATTTATTTAGTTACGATTTTGCACAAATTAAAAACGATTGAATGTTTATGTTTTTTTCTTGCAATTAATGCGTATCTATATTCACTTATAAAAATTCACTTTTATACAGATCTGCAGATTGCATAAGTACATCTTCATAAGTAGTTTGTGCTAGAAATATAATGGTATTCAATAAAACAATACTAATCCTAGATTAAGATCTAGGTTATAATTTATGTACTTCTTCATCACGTTCCATCAGATTTACAGAGCCGTAAGTAATGCACAGCATAATAATAATCGATGCTTGCGTCATATTGTATGCTAATGCTTACATAAACACATATAAGACAAACAAAATTATGCTTCAACAAAGGACTGCCTGCATGATGAAACTTATTTATATTTGAAAGTGCAATCGTTTACATGTGTTTCAAAGTGCGGAAGAGGCGTGAGGGCGCTTACAACATCTCGGCTGTTGATTTGCATGCCAATGCAAATGCCAAGTGAAAATACGAAGTTATGGGCACAAATTGGCACCGTTTCAATACTTTTATGTTACCTGTGTGCTGTTAAATTCAATTATTCCTTGGTTCATGTAGGTCTGTTTATTAGATACATTTTCTGCTAGAATGCTTTTATTATTTGCTTCTAGCTGCTAGAATTTGAATCATTTGCAAGTCTGAAGCTTAAAACATTGTCTGCTGCCTAAACTTTAAATTTACTTCCCATCAAATCGAGTCCATAGTTTCTTTTGTAAAATGTTTATTGACGGAAAAAGGATCAGGTATCTTAAACTTAAAATACATCCAATTTGTTACCTTTATCGGCCATTCTAAAATTACGGAGAGTATGCAAATATATATTAGCCGTGTGGTGACGGAAGTAATAATACATTTATCACCACCCCAACTCCTCCTGCGGGTGTCGTAAGAGTCGACTAAGGGATTGAAGTGTCACTTACCATTATTTAATAAATGATTGTTGATGGGCAGCAGCGTCATCATAGTGGACACATTACTGCGATCGCCAATCCGCTTGCCGAGCGTGGCGATTATGGGCAATTACCTCCTAATGCGTCTAAACGCATAGTTAATAGGAGAGGCCTACGTCCAGCAGTGGACTATCATAGGCTGATGATGATGATGCAAATATAATATAAACACATTCATACTAAAATTATATTTCACGCAGGTTACTCACGTTTTTAAGTCGAAAAATGCTCGACATGTGTGTTTTTAGTATAAATATAAATATACCAGTAAGAAATGTCAGTAGTCTATCCTTCTATAAAAATGTCGTTACCTAGATATATTATGAGTAGAAATCGCCCGTCCGCGTCGGCCCTAAACAATGCACGCGACCTTGCAACTCGCGCATTTCGGCCTCAGATCCACTAATTCATTAACATTTGCCTACGATGTGCCTGTCACTTCATTATAGTGACGCAATGTGTCAGAGCTATTCTATTGTGGGTTACTGAGTAACTGTGTCATTTGTAATCGTAATAATAACACATTTTTACTCAAATCCTGGCCTCGTTGAACACTTATTATTTATGTTTTTACGGATTTTTTTACTACTTAAGAAGAACCGGGATTTGTTTACTAAGACTTCAAGGGTGTATGACAAGTTCCCGTTAAGAATTGGACCAGCGTCGGAACTACGCAAAAAAGGCACGTTTGATGTCGAGTTGCAGGAAAATAGCTAAAAATTACAACTTCACTGTAGTTTACGGAAGTATGGAAGGAATACTTTCCATCTATCCCTACTTGAGACCGATCGGGTAGGGATGTAAGGAATACTTTTCAGTTATCTGTGCCGAGAAACAGTCTTACAGGGACCAACGAAAAAAAAAATTCTACAAATTCATCATCATCATCACAAATTAGTAGAAAATAATTCCGCTTATCGCTCTAGGTGGGAATAGTGAGGATTGAGGATAATTATGTGGAAAATAATCAATCAATCCAACAACTAGATGGAAAAAAGTCTCTACCGGTAGAAATAAACTGAAAAATATTCCACATGTCCCCACTAAGGTAGTAAGGATATATGAAATAGGGGACTATCGTAGCCTACTCGGCAAAACATTGCATATCTGACTGTATTATACATTATTTTATTGCTTGCTGTTATTTTTTAAGGCAGTTTGGTCTGCTAATTCTTTGTTTTGAAGATTTTAAACTAAAAAATATCCTAAAATATCAAACATGCTTTTAAGCTAATGCTGATATTTTTCCACCTTGATTTGTCCTATCCAATGATGCCATCAACACGAGAACAAGTATTTTAAATTTAAAGATGATCTTATTATTATTTTTGGTTGTTTCTATCGCAAAAAATATATTCACAAAAGTCTTGTAGTGCCTGACTGTTTTGGCACCATAAGTCACGTTTTGTACCCCCAAAAGTCACGATTTTGCTTTAAAAGTAACGTTTTAGCAAAATAAATTCCCACAGAATATTTCTAAATCAATTTCATGAAAAGTAATTGAGGAAAATCGGCTCTTTCGTCGGCAAAAGGACCAAAAGTCACGAAATATGCGACTTTCGTAGCCGACGCGTGACAACGCTGGCCTAAACCATTGTTTCTCAAACTTTTTGACAGAGAACCTCCTAAACGAGTAAATTTATTTCCTAGCCCCCTTGAGGGCAAATGCGCAGACTCCATGTTTTGTTTTACATAGTTGTACGTTACGATTTACAGGAAACATCTTAGGTATTTGAATAAGAGTAAAAATAATGAAATAGTATCACAAAAACTCTTGTCCCACAAACCAAAATAGTACATTACGACACAAGT
>JALPQI010030064.1:0-10792 GCA_025490895.1 Thaumatotibia leucotreta
GATCGGGTAAAACCCTACTGAATTTGCATTTGATTTGTTAAATACTTACTCGCGTGACTAGAAGAAAAAATACTTTTTTGAAAAAGTTTTTAAATATATGTAGTGTATTCTTTTAAAAATTAATTATATGTAAACAAAATCTACTCCCAAATAGCTCCTTTATCGAGTTGAGGATAACAAGACGCAATCAAATAAAGTACTTTATTAATAATGTCAAAAGTGAAAAAACTAAACAAAATTATGGCATTACGCCAGTAACTGGCCGTCCTCCAACAATTGACCACCGTATAAAGAAACACAAAGCAAACTCCTTTTTACATAATCCATTGTAGAAAATGGTGGCCAGTTATAGAAGCCTTACGCAAAGATTTACAGTTTATTTTTAATATGCAGTGGCCAGTTATTGAAGGGTGGCCAGTTACCCGCGATTTACCCAAATTTATTTCATTTATTCCCTGTACTTTATAAAATATACTATACTTTATAAATTCAGTTTATATTGCATTATATTTATATTATATCTGATGGCAAAAAAAAATTATAGTTAACTGTCGTAGAAAAAGTTATTGTATTTAACTAAAACGGAGTTTTGACAGAACAAAAATAATTTGTACATTTTTGGCTCTTTATAATGTGTTATAACATATATTGATTACAGATACCACCCCACATTAACCTACTTTATTAAATCAATTGAATTTGTTTTATTGAAAACCGAAAAAGACTATATTTCAAAGCTTCTTTTTAAAAAAAGCGCGCGTGAAGAAAAAAATTATAAGGTTTTTTTCTTATTAATTGTGTAATAGATACCTATCTAATTAAGAAAGATTAGCCAATCAGGCCAACCAGACCAGTAATAATATTCGCGCATTCGACGCAACGTAACTACAGCTGACTTATCTCTGTCCGGGAAATCTACGCCGATTTATATTAATGAAAGATTGACGAAAGAAAACCGCAGGCTTTTCAAAAAGGCCAAAGAAGAGGCGAGACGTCTAAGTTGGCGGTATGTCTGGACGAAATTCGGTAAAATATATGCTAGAAAAACCGAGGGTTCTCAGATATACACACTACGTTCAGACAAAGATATAGAAGGTATATTTCAAGGCGAAATACACGACATTGCTCTCTCACCACACAATCAGCAAAATAGTTCTCGATTGTGACTCATTTATTTAGCTCTTAATTTGAATCCGTTATGTTCTACAGTATTTTCAATATATATATTAGTGTATGGTTTGCATGGGAGAATACCTTTCAAAGACTACTACCAAATTGATATTTATTCATTAATAATTAGTATTAGCACTGATGACCACCGTATTAATAATTTACCTTCAGACGTAAGTACCTTTTATTTTTATAGGCGTATCAAATAAACGTAACTCACATTTGTTATTGGGACTATTAAACGTGAGGTCACTAAATACGGGTAAAGACGAATTACTGTATGCAATGGAAAGTTATAAACCGGATATATTAGCTCTTAACGAGACGTGGTTGAAAAAAGGCGAAGAAAAATGTGCGCCTGCAGTTCCGGGTTACGTATTCAAGCATAGACCCCCGCGCAGGTCCAAGCCGCGGCGGCGGGGTGGGGTTCTACGTGCGGCGCGGGCTGCGCGTGTGCGTGCGCGACCATCCTAACTCGACGCTCGAGCAAATGTGGCTTGAAGTTACCATGGTCGGAGGATTGCGCTTGGCTGTGGGCACCGCCTATAGACCAGAGTCCGTGGCAGTGGATAAGGCTATAGACGCTCTGAGTGAGTCGGTAAGTGCTTTCGTCTATTGTAATCATGTGTTTGTACTAACTGACTTTAATGTTGATCTTCTGCAGCCAGATATAAATCATGGCCCTGAATTGTTAACATTCTTAGGACAACAGAACCTCAAACAACTGGTTCAGGGAGCGACGCGTATAACGGATCACTCTGCAACTCTCTTAGATTTAATTTTGACAGATACACCTGAGTTATGTAAACAGATAAGTATTCACCACAATCCATCTCTAAGCGATCATGCCATGGTTATTTCTGAATTTCTTATTAAGAAACCAAAGCAGGCGCCGCGCGTTGTCACTTACAGATCTCTAAATAGGATAAATGAAGCGGAATTTAAAAATGATCTCATTACTATACCTTGGTCAGATGTTTTGTTGGTCGAAAATGTTAATGAAATGGTAAAACGATTCGAAAATTTATTGAACATATTGTTTGATAAGCATGCGCCGGTAAGACGAGTTCGCGTGAATGAAAAACCACATCCATGGTTAACCGACAATATTAGGCTTATGATAAATTTGCGAAACAAAGCACTTGTAAAAGCGAATTCGACCAAAATTGACTCGCATATGGTTTATTATAAAGAATTACGTAAATATGTTAAAGGTGCAATTAAACGAGAAAAAATGGCTTATTTTACTTATTATGTTAACAATAATCTAAGCTCCCCAGCTAAAATGTGGGAAAATCTTAAACGTTCTTCGGCGTTTGGTAGTGGAAACGTAATCCAAATACCTGAACATCTAAACGACCCCTGTAAAATTAACGATTCCTTTTTAGATATACCAGGTGACGGCCATATTGATCCGGATACTTACAGTTATTTTATTAAAAACAGATTTGGAGACACCACATTTCAAATTAGTGAATGTAACGTGGCTCAAATTTCAAAAATAATTAATAACATAAAAACGAATGCCTGTGGCCATGACATGATTACGATAGATATGATTCGTATGACTTTGCCGTATACACTGCCTATAATTGCGTCTATATTAAATAAGTCAATTTCCTCAAGTACATTCCCAGACACATGGAAGCTGGCCAGAGTTAAATGTCTACCAAAGAGTACCTCTGTAGAAACCTGTAAAGACTTAAGGCCGATAAGTATTCTGCCGACCATGTCAAAGATTCTCGAAAGATTGGTTTGCTCTCAGCTAACTGGCTACGTAGAACTTAATAAAATGTTACCAACCATTCAATCCGGGTTCCGCAGCGGATACAGTACGACTACCGCGTTAACTCATGTGACAGACGACATAATATCAGCTACTGACAAGGGTAAATGCAGTATATTAATTTTACTTGATTTTTCACGGGCTTTTGACTGTGTTAGCAAGGAATTATTAGTAGCAAAAATGGCCTATTACGGATTGTCATTGCAAGCACGGAAATGGTTTCTATCATATTTAACAGACCGTAAACAATATGTTCTTACTGAAAATGATCAGGGAAATGAGTTACGATCGTCTGTTGAATTGGTTAAAAGAGGTACACCTCAGGGTTCGATTCTCAGCCCGTTGTTGTTTGCTATGTATACTGCTGACCTTAGCAAACTACTCAAGTACTGTAGTATTCACCTATACGCCGATGATACCCAAGTATATTTTTCTTTTGACCCGCAAGACACAGAAAATGCTGTAAAAAAAATTAATGAGGATCTAGATGTAATTTACAAATGGGCGTATTACAATAACCTAGTTCTTAACCCCACAAAATCAAAATACCTTATATTCGGTTCTAAAATACAGCGTAATCTAACAATTAGTCTTAATCCTAAGGTGGTTATTAACGGTAAAACTATTGACAGAGTAGATTCGGCCAAGAATCTTGGATTGATTATGGATAGCGATATGCGATATAATGATCACATAAATACAAAAATAAGAAATGCTTTTTTTAGGTTCAAAATTTTATATGGTATTCGTAATTATCTAACAGAAGAAGTGAGGCAGATTTTGGTCGATTCTCTCGTCCTGTCACAGTTTAACTACTGTGACACCGTATATGGGCCACGTCTGTTGGCCAAAACTACACAAGCAATTCAGAGGGTTCAGAATGCCTGTGCTCGATTTTGTTTTTCGGTCCCAAGGCGATCTCACATTACGCCGTTCCTTAACAAGAGGAAAATTCTGAAAATGACAGCGCGTAGAACGTTGCATATAGCTAGTCTGGTTCAAAATGTAGTTTTTAGTCAGAAACCAGAATATCTATTTAATAAGTTTCGGTGGATGAAAGACGTTCATGGTCGAAATAATCGCAGTAAGTTGCGAAACAAAATGAGCATTCCGCAATACAGAACTGCTGCCTATCGAGGTTCTTTTAAATACGCGGCGTCTGAGATCTGGAACGACCTGCCCCCACCTCTGCGAATTAATATGTCCCGTTCAACTTTTAAACGCAAATTGAGTCAAAAATTACTAAATAATCAAATTGAGACAGAAGGTTTTAGTCAATCGGTGTGTGCTATCTTAACTCTTTAGCTCTCTCTAGTGTCTCTCAGTTTTAATTAAGGGTATTCTCTCATAAAAGCCATAAACTTCACTCGTGTTCAAAGCCCCAGTTGTATTAATTGGTTAGCGCCCAAAACGAAAATAATTTTGATACCGTGTGACACATACTGCCTTTCGCACCACCTATGAGAAAAATAAAATTGTTGCGATTTATTTTCATATTTCATTGTTATTTCTTAGGCTTGTATTAGAAAGTCCTTGAACCTTCCCTCCTAGTAGGGAAGAAAAAGATCCATACTCGAATAGGTGGTGTGAAAAATAAAATTATTAACTGGATTAATTATTTACTTATTTAGTGCCTAGCTGTTATGGGCCTCTACCCGCATATCTGTCAATGTTGCTTAGTGTAAGAGGGGCGGCCTGAAAACCAGCGTTGTGTAGTTGTCTGTTTATTCGGTGACTGACACAACATATGCTGAGTCCGCTCCTTTTGTCACATTCAATGTGTAAAGTAGGTTAAGTATGGTTCGTGAAATATAAATTGGTAACTTTCTACCTACATTATAGTTAAAATAAACATTCAATTTATATTTCTCGGATATATAATGTATATTTTTCTCACACTTGTCCATGTAGTTACTGACAATAGTTCCATAAACTAATGTAATGTTTTCTGCATGCGGGTGTGATTAAATGCATTGTTGTGCTGTTATTTTTTTAGTTGTGGCAATAAATACTTTCTTATTCTTATTCTTATTCTTATTCTTAATAAGACAGTTTCCATAATATATCACAGCGATTAACTGGTTGTGAAAAAAGTACGCAGTGATAAATTTTTCACCATAAAATATTTTATAACAATAACTGGCGACCAACGGCCAATCATAGGACCCCACAGACAGGCTTCAAAAAAACAACGGCCAATTACAGGATCCCACAGGCAGGCTTCAAAAAAACAACGGCCAATTACAGGACCCCACAGGCAGGCTTCAAAAAATCAACGGCCAATTACCGGACCCCACAGACAGGCTCTAAAAAACTTACTGAAAGTACTGTTTGCAGCAAGCATCCATGGCGAACAGACACAGCTGCCCCAAATGTGGTGCCACGGCCGGTGGTGCTGATGAGGAGCAGTCCTCGGAGTCATGTGTCCTGGCGTAGGAGGTGCCCTGGTCGCAGCACAGCTTCGATATCCGGGGGATATCGTCTACGAACCCTGGTAACAAAATCATGAGATTCATCATTCTCGCAGTTGGGTGTTCTCAGTCTAATTACCGTAGCTATTTTTACCTTACCTATGTATTAAAATTTAATCACAAAATTAAAAAATAGAAGTTATTTTAATCATAACTTCTAATGGCACCAACAATCCGTCAAATCATTTTTAAATAAATATTTGGATGGTACGGTAATTAGAAATCTCGTGTTTGAATGACTACGGGAATTATACTTTTCAAATGTGTTTGTTAAAATCATAAAAAACACACACATTAAGTTGAAGGAATTATAACTCCTATTCCATCTTCACATTCGAATACTTTGTATTTCCAGTATATTGATTTAAACTTTCAATGAACGACAAACGAAATGAAAAATCAGTCCCGTTTGTCGTTAAAATCCAGCTTTGTAAACAAATGACGAAAATAAACCGGCCAAAAGCATGTCGGGCCATGCTCAATTGCTCAGTGTAGGGTTCCATATTTATTAAAAAATGGCTGAGCCGATTATATTTGAAATAGTTTTATTTTATTAAATAGGCTACGGTGACTGCTTTCCATCAGGCGGGCCGTATGCTTTTTTGCCACTGACGTGGTATAAAAAAAAATTAAAGTATTCTATAAGCCTATTCTTGATTTTTTTCATATTTTTTGGACCTACGGATCAAAAGTTATTTTTTTTTCTTCTTGAGTAATCATCTCCGAAAATATTGACTTTAAAAAAAAACTTTTTTTAAGACCCTTATTATTTTTAAGAGACCTATATAATGACACCCCACACTATAGCATTACAGCAAATAAAAAAAATCATCCCCATTTCAATGGTACCCGAAAACAAATATTTTTCTAGTTTTTATTATATTTTTCATCACACTTGCTGTCTAAGCGCGCCATTGCTTGCGTGCGTAGCGGGAGTAATAGAAAAGTGAAATTCCCTAGGGAGTAATAGAAATGTCAGTACATCATTTAATAATATTATGTCTTAAAACTTATTTTTTGTCGGCAAGTGTGATGAAAAACATTGTATGCATCAAGGGAGGTAAGTACGGAATTACTAACGAGAGTGTTAGAAGCCCGACGCCGTTAGGCGGAGGGCTTTTATGACTCGAGTTAGTGTTCCGCTTACCGACCGAATGTACTATTATACCACTTTGTTGGTATGATTAATATGTATAACTGTACCAAATTGCAGATTTCTAGTATCAACGGCCACTGAGCTATGCTGCGGACAGAGGGACAGACGGACGGACGGACAAACGGACATGGCGAAACTATAAGGGTTCCGTTTTTGCCATATTGGCCACGGAACCCTAAAAACACCAAATTTTAGCATGCAAGATAAACGTGCCCAGTTTTACAAGAAACACTTGAAAAGTAGCCAATTGTCAGCTTAATACGACATTCAACTCTAATATACCTATAATAAAATAAACCGCAACCGATATGCCAAGTTATAAACAAAAGCTTGACCCTTAGCACCCACGTAATAGAGTTCAATATAATCAAGTGATAAGCAAACATGCATCAATGTCGCGATAGTGGGTCACTGGAATTGGGGCAGATTCTTGGGAGGAAACTTGCGCCTACGCAGCTGATGCAAGATGGGACATTATCCTTACTCGATTGTATTAACCGCTGGACAGAAAATACCTACTATAGGTACAGGGTGCTCGCGAGCATTGCGAGATTTTAATTATTTTTTTTAGGTTGGCACAACAAAGTGTCGACTCCACCTCGTAAGTGAAAAGTAGAGCCCAAATCGCGGCAGCAACGAACAGGAGACCAGCAGTAACCTGTCAGTTGCCACCACCTTGCTGGCCCGCTAGATGCTCCTTCACACTTCGTTTACTTATAACTAACTTATAGTTATAGGTATGCGGAAACACTTGTGCCGGTAAAGAATTCCACTTTTTAATAGTCCGACATAATTATGAATATTTATGAAGCAATTGCCGAATTTCTTAGTACGTGTGGGTATATTTTCCAATTG
Organism: Thaumatotibia leucotreta; assembly: GCA_025490895.1. NCBI lineage: Eukaryota > Metazoa > Arthropoda > Insecta > Lepidoptera > Tortricidae > Thaumatotibia > Thaumatotibia leucotreta. The sequence continues at coordinate 7,439 of JALPQI010030064.1, forward strand.
TGTACTCCTGGGTGCTTAGACAAGTTGCCAATCGCTAACGCTTAAGCGTCAATCGTAAACGAAAGCTAACTGTCTTTGTCGCACTAATACAAAAGAGCGACAGAGAGGGAAAACTATGATACGCTACTAAGCGTTAGCGATTGGCAACTTGGCTAAGCATCCTGACCGTATTTTGAGTCTTTAATGTTATATAAAATTGCCTGGATTCGGCTGGCTTTTAGAGATAATCCTATCGCTAACCTTTTTTCAAATAAGTATTTCATCGTAAGCGTTTAAAAAAAAATACGAATTGTTGCTATGATTTCATACGGGCAATGTTGAAAAGTATTCAAAAAGTCTAAAAAGTTGTGTTTTTAGTAGAAATACTACTATGTGGGTGAATCAACTTTTTCTTTTTGTTATTCCCATGGTTACGGTCGCCTGAGTCACGCTGGTTTTATGCAAAATTATGCTACTTAAATTATGAAAACATGTATGTACTGCATGTCTATAGGCCCATTAAGGGAAGGGCTTATTAACACCAGGAAAATGTATGTTTGCACAGTTTAAATAGCATAATTTTGCATAAAACCAGCGTGGCTCAGCCTACCGTAACCATGGTAATAACAGACAGAAAAAAGTTGATTCACCCATATCTAGATCTAGGCAGTGATGCTGGAATGCCGAGTGGTTTAGGCATCAGCTGCGAAAGCTGAATCTGTTGGTTCAAATCCCAATTGGCATTGGGCATTGGTAAACTTGGTATTATTTTCTTTAGCATATGAAATCTAATATTTTAAATGTATGAATGAAGTATAACGAGGTCTAGAAAAAGTTAAATATACGATATCCTTAATCAGTGGTACATATATAAATAGCCTTCGCTTGGCGTAAACCATGACCGACTCTCGGGAGCATCCAGGATTGTTATTATAATCGGACCTCTTTCAATCACGATTTTTAGTTATAATTATAAAGGAACGACCACAGCGACGCACTGGACGGCGCAGCGTGGGAAGGCCCCCCACAAGATGGAGCGACGACCTGGTAAAGGTTGCGGGTGTCCAATGGATGCGGATAGCTCACGACCGATCTTTGTGGAACTCTCTGGGGGAGGCCTATGTCCAGCAGTGGACGTCAATTGGCTGATGATGATGATGATGATGATGACCACAGCGATAAAGCTCGCCATTTTATGATCCTTCGAAACTTGGTCAAATGGCTAGGGACACCACGTAGCGATCAAATTCTTGATAGAAAGTTGGTGTCGCCTACGCTGCTAGTAAAAGCAATGCATTTAAATGAGAAATTATTCCTAGGTACTCAATAAAATATAGGTGTTATTGGCAAACCTTAACGACTAAATGCCTACATAGCGATCACCTCGATATTAACAAATATTTAGTAAGCTGGTAGAGTCAATGATACTGAAAAAGATCCCCAATTTCCGACATCATCAGCCTATTCAGTCCACTGCTGGACATAGGCCTCACCTATTAACAATGCTTAATACAGATGCATTAGGCAATGCGCATAATCGCCACGCTGGGCAAGCGGATTGGCATTTCACCAAATTTCCCAAAATATCCCAAAATGTTTGTGTGAAATTTTCCTTTCTTGTCAATAAAAGTGTATGAAAATCTGGTTGCAAATAAGTAACGTTTCCTAAAAACTTGCTGGAAGATTTTGGGAAATATGATGGATCTTGCTTGCATCATGTACTCTAACAATTTTTATAAATACCTACTGTAGACATGATGCAACTGGATCAATATAAACTTTTTTAGAAATGAACATTATGAAAACTCGTCTCATTTTATTAGAAAATTAGTTGCGTGAAAGATATGCTAAAACGGAGTAATAATAACTTTTTCATCACACTTGATGTCTAAGCGCGCCATTGCTTGCATGCATAGCGGGAGTAATATAAAAGTGAAATTCCCTAGGGAGTAATATAAATGTCAGTACGTCATTTAATAATATTTTGTCATAAAAAATTGTTTTCTAACTCTCGTTAGTAATTCCGGACTTACCTCCCTTGATGCACAATGTACTATAATTTAAACTAGCTTCAAACCTTTTTTTTCTGTAGTAGGTACAGTCGCCATCAGAAATATCATAGCGTCAGGGGCGTTCAAAAATATATGAACACGCCTTTATTGCTACGGTTACGATAGAGGCAAGTTAAGATATTTTTAAGCGCTTCATACACTACTTTAAATCTGATAGCAGCTTTATGTAATTTATGAGCTTATAATCTATCCATAATGAGTTCCCACAAAGCTCGGTATGATTGATACATCTATTATTTGTCTATTATTATCCATACACTGAGACCTTTTTCAAAGTCGAAACTTGGATTAGACCACCATGGCTACTATAGCCACTATACCATGTTATCATTAATATCATTACATAATTATTAGACAGCGCAAATAAAACAGTTTGAGTCTGAAAAAACCGGCCAAGTGCGAGTCGGACTCGCGCGCGAAGGGTTCCGTACCATTATCAATTTATTATTAAAAAATACAGTTAAATCAACCTACCTCAAAAACTATAGGAGATAATTTAATCAAACTAAAAATCGTTGATAGAGTTTATTAATGTGCATAACATATATTTTTTTAAAAATTTTATATCGAGTAGTTTAAAAAATAGAGGGGGGTGGACACATTTTTCAACGGTGGAGATTTACAAACCTTCATATCATTTTCAAAGACCTTTCTATTGATTCCCACACGCTTATATAGAACTAAAAATATTTTTCTATCCCTCAGTTACATGTATGGAGGGCCCCCACCCCAATGGTTTTTTTTACAATTTAGTATCATAATCCTGTAGCGGTTCATACAACACATATCCTTACCAAATTTAGTTACTGTAGCATTTATAGTTACCGAGTAAATCGGCTGTGACAGACGGACAGACGGACATACGAACAGACGGGCATGACGAATCTATAAGGGTTCCGTTTTTGCCATTTTGGCTACGGAACCCTAAAAAAATAGAAGTCTCGTGGTAGACCAAAGAAGCGATGGCTAGATATCGTGAAGGCTGACATGAGTGTGAATGGGCTTGCAGTAGAAGATGCCTAGGATCACGCAAAATGCAGGAAATGTAGCAGGAAATAACGCTAGGTAGAAGAAGAAGAATTATCAGACGTAGAAGTCACAGTGGCACGAACATTTTGCTAGGAACTTCCACCCGATACTATTTGAGACTTTACATCTCTTGTTATTTTTATTATATATTATTTCAATTTATTTAAAATCTCTTTTGTTTCAGTTTTTTTTAATGCATGTTAGTTGTAAGATGTACCATGATTGTTTGAAAAAACAATCCCGCCAAGTTTCTTACCGGTTCTTCTCGGGTCAG
>JALPQI010030068.1:0-10703 GCA_025490895.1 Thaumatotibia leucotreta
TATGTATATGAAAACAAAATGTACAAGCTGCTTGACACAGCACTGCATAAATGCCCTAGATAATGTACTTTACCTCGTATGAGTAGACTCATCTCATAACCTCATTATTTACACAGTGTTCAATGTTGTTGTAAAATCGAAATTCAGGTAAAATTTTTATGTAGCACAAACGGCACATTATCGTCGTAGTTTCATGCTTCTCTTGTGAAAAAAATATCGGACAAAGATACTAATCTTCTTATTCATAAACGGTCCCATAACTTACTTAGTAAGTTATAGAATCTACTATGGAGAAATACCATCGTCGACGTACGGCTTTGAATAGCAGATCATTGCCTAAGATCACCGACAAGCTCACAGAGAAAGCTCACTTTCAACACTTGTATCATAAATAACTAACGAATTAATTTATATAACCAGGTACTACATCAATAACAAGAGCATTTTCGATAAAAATAATGTGTCTGAGAGAACAATAACACGAATAGGTAGGTACATTTGTATCTTAGCAAATACGAGTAATACCCACTCAAGTAGCACAAAACCTTATTTTTGTACCAAAACCGTTTTATTAGAAATAACATTCTCCTTCGTCGTAAGCGTATTTAATTTAACGTCCTAATATTGTATTCCCTTTCAACAATACTTGAAAGTTCCTTTTCTCTAATAGATCTTTAATGAGGTATTATTGAAGTATAATCGATGATTAACACTAGACCGTACCCACCCAGAGTAAGACCCAGTTCTGCCATCGGAGACTTCATCTATCCTCGGTCTGACATCATAATTTCAAAGTGCGGACTCCTCGAAATTTACGAATTTCGAGGATTTTTCTCTGTCACTCAAACGAAGGCGTCATTAGAGTGAGAGAGACAAATCCTCGAAATTTACGAATTTCGTTTGTGCAGTGTAACATACTTTACAGTTTACATAGTATTTACCTGTTTTTTTTTTACCGTGAAACTATGATTGGCTTCCTGTATCATGTTTCATTATTGTTTTCTTAGCCATTACGGCCCGGCCACGACATTGGTCTAAGGCGACCAGCGACGAGCGAATCCATGAGTTGGAGCGGGATGCCGATATGGGTACGAGAGGGAGCACCATACGTTTTCCGCTAAGCCGGTCGCCTTAGACCGATGTCGTGGCCGCGGCGTTAGTTCTCCAAATATGTAAAAAAAAAATAAGCTGCGGAGAGTCGGACTAAGACCTGTTGTGGTCTAGCGGCAACTCATAATACTCGTATCTTGAAATAAAACCAAATAATTGTTTAGTGGATGGCCTCGACATAAAAAACCGTCCAATTTTTCGTTATAAATTGAAAGTTAATTCTGGAGCTTAAGGATAAGTCTTTCCGACTTGAAAGCACGACGGAGCCTTTTTGGATTTAAATCTAATCCGTATGTAGAAATTGTAGAGCCTCGATTTAATTTCGTCTGTAGCAAAATTGTTACAGTAAAGCCTATCAAAAATCTGCTAAATCGAGTCGCTTCAAATTTAGTCTTGTTGACAAATTTAATTTGACACTAACACATTTCAATTACGTGTCTAACAGATGCCGTTAATTGCGCAATTTCGTTTAGCTTTAACCAAATGAATAAAGTAATTAATTCGCTTAACGAACTACAAATGGACTTCTCGCATGATGGTTTGTTTTAGGCTATTTTATAATTAAAATATTATTTTTAGTACAGATGAGATGGTGCCTTTTTTAGGCTCTAGTGCGAGAAGTGACTGTTACGTCAGGTCCAAAACTTCGGAGGGCCATCTGTACTAAAAAACGTCGTACAAGACACGTGCAAAAAGGAAATTCGTAACTCGTGTCGATTTAAAACACTCCCTTCGGTCGTTTTTAAAACATCGCCACTCGTTTCGAATTTCATGTTTTTCGCACTGGTGTCGTAGTGTACCTTCACACACTTATATGTCGTAGCAAATTGTATTTATTGAAATTATGTACCACTTCATTGTAGAAATGGAAATGCATCGAAGTATTATTTAAGGTCCTAATTTATTAGTTGCAGATATTTTAACACATGATACTTTACATTAAAATAATTAACTTTAAATATAAAATAAGAAATCTTTTCATGTAACTTTTTTGATTTGATTTTCCTAACAAAAAAAAAATTATAATATCGTGTTAAAAAAATCATCATGTGCATTATCACATGTCACAATAACACTGTCTGTCATGTCATCAAACGACACAATCCAACGGAAAATACCATGACATTGACAATCAAGTATTTAATTTATCGACGTGAAGTGGCCAGTTCCAGTTAACTGGTACGTAAAAGAGGTACTAGAATCTGTTCAATGAGTTTTCATTTAATAATCACATAAACAGGGTGTTTTTCGTAGCAAATTTGTTTTTCCGTTTTCTCCAAAAAAAAAACATCGTAAAAGCTATAATGTTTCACGGTTTAATATACTCCAGAGACCGAGTACTATCAGCTGTAAAAATATCTGCATCTAATAAATTAGGACCTTATATTATATTATTCTGACTATTAGAGAATTCCCCCCTTATTCATAAATGTGTGCTAACTTAACAAGCCGCTAATAATTGTTTGTCCCTTTTGCTCTTATGGACACATTGTTAAGGCGGAAAGGGACAAACAGTTATTAGCGGCTTGTTAAGTTAGCAGACGTTTATGAATAAGTGGGTAAATCTTTGGTTAATATACTGTTACGTTCGTGGGGTGGGTTTTCTATAGAAAATGTATGAATAAGCCACTAATTAAAACTGACACTTTAATTACTAATTAAAAGTACAAACAGTAAACTAAAACACTAATCACACACTTAACTCGTCACACTGGTTCACTTTTACACTCTCAAACTCGCCGATAGAATCGCAGTTTTCGCTCTTAATGTTATCTCTTCGCTGTCTCAATTGAAACTAGCCCTTTGCCGGGACATGCTGGGTTTATATACCAGCCACTCAAATCTACAAAGTGCTCGATAATTCGACTCCAGAAAGTTCCCGAGTTAGGTCGGGTCGGTGGGTCTGTGCGCGATCATTCTAGAGTATCGCTGTCTCTTTCTACAGGTTTCTCTTTCACACCCGTCCAGAATGTTCTCTCTATAGCTGTCTCGTTCACATCCTTCCAGAACATTCTCTCGTGCTGTCTCTATCTAATAGTGCTTTCTCTTTCACTCCTATGGGAAATTTAGCTATATACCGATTTGTACTTGAGAGGCCCAAAAGGGGTCCTGAAAACGCCTGAAAACGGGTTTTCAGGTTATTGCGCCATCCGATAGAGGGTATCCTGAAACGGCCTGAAAACATGTTTCAGGCGCCTGAAAACGACGGTATCTGGGATGAATATTTGATTTTGTAGTATGTGAAAGAGGACCTTCTGAAACGGCCTGAAAACGCATTTCAGCCTGCTGAAAACGCTTCTAACGTGTCTAAAATCGTATTTGTAGTTTTTGTCATGCCACCGGCGTAACACTACCCCCTCCTAAGACATGCTCGTCCCGAGCATCATTATTTCCGTGGTATTTGGCGAGCCGGTCAACGTGAACAATCTTGCATGGGCTTCGTAAATTCCTCCGTATCCGATACGTAACGTCATTGATCTTCGTAACCACTCTGTACGGCCCGTCCCAATTCGGGGACAGTTTCGGAGACTTTCCTTTCTTTCTCATAGGGTTATGTAGCCACACCAATGAGCCTTCCTCGTACCCAATTTGGTTGGACTTCCTGTCATACCTGGTCTTCATCCTCGTGCTAGCTTGAAGCCCGTGCTCGCGAACTAGACTATAAACGTCGTCCATCCGATCTCTTAGATCACACACATACTCTGTTATAGACTTCGGAGCATCTGGTGGTCGTCCTGTTAAGAGGTCAGCAGGTAAACGAAGCTCTCTTCCGAAATTGGCATATGCTGGAGTAACTGCAGTGCTTTCATGGGTGGCGGACCTGTATGACATCAAAAAAAGAGGGATATGCCGGTCCCAATCTTTTTGGTGACTTTCGACTACCTTGGCAAGATGTCTCTCCAGGGTCTGATTGAATCTCTCAACCATTCCATCAGACTGAGGATGATATGACGTAGTTCTTGTCTTATGCAATCCCATGATTCGACAGGTCTCTTGAAATACCGCAGATTCAAAGTTCCTGCGTTGATCGCTGTGTATCTCCAGGGGTACTCCAAAACGGCAAATTACTTCATTGACTAACTTTTCCGCTATTGTGACTGCTTCCTGATTGGGAATAGCAAACACTTCAGGCCACTTGGTGAAATAGTCCATCACAACAAGGATATACTTATTTCCAGAGTCTGATGTAGGGAACGGGCCTGCGACATCTAACGCAATCCTTTCCCAAGGTGCTCCAACATTGTAGATCTTGAGCGCCCCTCTGCTTCGGGTATGCGGTCCTTTAACTGATGCACAGCTTACACACTTTCTACACCAATCATCGACATCCTCGCGGCAGTGGATCCAATAAAATCGTTGTCGAATTTTCATTAAAGTCCTGTTAACTCCAAGGTGTCTACCAGAAGTACCGTTGTGGTAGCTTTCTAAAACGTCTTTCACTCTTTTCCTTGGGACAACAACTTGTAGGTGGACATCTTTCCCATTCACTGACTCCCATCTCCTGCATAATACGCCATTATGCATGACCAAACTATCCCATTGCGCCCAGTAGCTTTTTGTAACTTTCCCCATCGGAGCTACTTCACACCATTTTGGTTTAGGTACTCCTGCATTAACCCAGTCAAAAATGGGCTTTATGTCGGGGTCTTCTTTTTGTGCATGTTGCATGGATTCATCGCTCCACTCCTCACTAACTGTGTCTGTTCGCAACATCCTCAAGCATTCCTTGCCCTCTTGTCTAAGACAATGCTTGCAGTCATCTGGGCAAGGCCTCCGAGAGAGGGCGTCCGCATTTCCATGCGATTTTCCACTGCGGTGTTCGATTACAAAGTCATATTCTTGAAGCTGTTCGATCCAACGTGCTACCTGTCCCTCAGGGTTTTTAAACTCCAGCAGCCACTTCAAGGCAGCATGATCAGTTCTTATCCGAAACTTCCGCCCCAACAGGTATTTGCTGAAATGCTGTAACGTCTTAACAACGGCCAGCAGTTCCCGCCGAGTGACGCAATAATTTCTCTCTGGCTTTGATAATGATTTGCTAAAGTAAGCAATTACCACCTCATTATCTCCCTTCTTTTGTGACAATACTCCTCCAATACCTGTATTACTGGCATCAGTATCCACAATAAAGTTCGCTTCTGGATCTGGATATCCTAGTATTGGCGTTTCGCAAAGTCTTTGCTTGAGGTTGTTGAAACTTTCTGTACATCTCTGAGTCCAGTCGAACTGTCGCTTTTCTTCCGTTAGTTCGTGCAATGGCTTTGCTATATCCGAAAAGTTCTTCACAAATCTCCTGTAGTATGAGCAAAGTCCTAAGAAAGCACGTACAGCAGTTTTGTCCCTCGGTATGGGCCAATCCTTTACAGCGCTGATCTTTTCAGGATCTGTCTGGATGCCGTCCTTGGAAATCACATGTCCCAAATAATTGACTTTCTGTTTGAAGAGCGAACATTTCTTTGGGCTTAGTTTCAGATTTGCCTCTCGTAGCTTAGACAATACTTGCTCCAATTTATTAAGGTGATCATCGAAGTTTTTACCAATGATTATAATGTCATCCAAATAAACCAAGCAAGTGTCTCCTAGTAGACTGGCTAATATTTGCTCCATTAACCTCTCGAATGTTGCCGGTGCGTTGCACAAACCAAAAGGCATAACATTGAACTGCCAGAGTCCTTTATCAGTTGAAAAAGCAGTTTTCTCTTTATCCTTATCCTTGATTTCGACCTGCCAGTACCCACTCTTTAAATCCAACGTTGAAAATCATTTCATTCCATTTAAAGTGTCTAGAGTGTCGTCGATTCGAGGCAATGGATAGCTGTCTTTCTTAGTCGCATCATTTAGTCGGCGGTAATCGACACAGAATCTCATAGTGCCGTCCTTCTTCTTCACCAAAACCACGGGGGAACACCAAGGACTTGTCGAAGGTTCAATGATGCCGCCCCGTCTCATCTCCTCGATCATTTCTTCAACTTCCTTTTCTCGTGCCACTGGAACTCGTCGAGGTCGCTGCCGAATGGGCATCACTTCACCAGTGTCGATTTCATGCTGGACTACGCCAGTTCTTCCAATATCACTGTCATGCGCAGAGAATACATTGCTATACCGCAACAATAACTGACGTGCTTTGGCCAGCTCTTCCTGAGTGAGATCATTTCTTGATTCGCCCAACAACCCTTCTATGTCCGTGGAAAGCAAAGAATCTTCAGATTCCTTATCCTTGGTAGGAGCCTGACAGCTTTGTATCCAAGAGAGTTCCTCACATTTTCCAACCAAAGTACCTTTGTTAAGGACACACTTGGTATCACTGAGGTTGAGAACTCTCACAAATGCTGCAGGTGAAGTTGTAACCACCGTACGAGCTGCCATCCATGGTTTACCGTTGGATACATTTTCCACAACTACACATCGACGACCTTCCTGACTTGCTGTTCCTGGTAAACGCACTGGGACTAGAACCTGTGCCTTTGGTAGGAGTACAGTTCTTCTAGAGCAGTAAACATTCCCACTAATTCCTCCTTCCATAGGAACCTCATCAAGTCTAGTTTTCAGGACTCCAACTTCCATGTCAATTTTATAACCATGGCACCTCATAAAATCTAGTCCAATAATACAGTCGTCAATTATGTCGGCAACAATCACTTTATGCCGATAAATGTGCTTGCCGATTCTTAAATCCACTCCTGTCTCCCCCTTGATGGGAATATGCTAGCCAGTGGCTGTAAGCAGCTGTAGATGCTTCGGTTGGGCTACATGACCTCGAGTCAGGTGTTTCAGTAGCCAAGAATTAATCACCGTCCGAGAAGCTCCGGTGTCGATAGTAAGGTTACATGGTATTCCACCAATTTCTCCCTTGACGACCAGACTATTCCCGTCGTTGACTTGTGAGATCACTACTGGGACATTTCGACCACCAGCCAGCACTCGTCCCTTAGTCCTGGCTCTTACTCGTTTCCCTGCTGCGGCTCTGGTCGTACAGAACCCTTATTCCTGGTCACAGGGGATTCATCTCGTTCTCTCCTGCTGCTTCTTTTCGGGCAACTAGTTTGTATATGGCCACGTTCTCCACAATGGTAACATCGTGGCCCAAACTCCCGACGAGGTGTAATCGGCTCCCTTGCAGATACCTCACGTAGCTTATACGATCTTGATGGATCTTGGCGTACAGCTTCAACTTCTAGGGCATGAGCTACGGCATCCTTAAGGCTTTCGTGGTGCCCTAGTCGTACTGCCGCCCTTACTTCCAAATCCCGGATCCCATCAACAAATGCCTGCACCAGCATGGTTTTTACTAAAGAGTCAGCTGAACGTTGGTATGCCTTTCTGACCAGCTTTTCAATTTCCAGGGCCCATTGTTGCAATGTCTCATTACGTCCCTGCGTTCTGTCTTTCAGCTGAGCTCGATAGACATGTTCTAGATGACTGTCTCCGTAACGGGCTTCTAATGCTTCTAGAAGCCGGTCATAAGTTTGTTCTTTTCCAAGAGCTTCTAGAATTGTAAGAGCCTCGTCACGAAGTGCCAGCGTCAGAGCGTCATCGCTTGCTCCTTGCTCCAACCGTTTGCTTTGGACACGGACTCAAACTGTAGCTTGTACGCCGCCCACGAAGATGTACCATCAAAAGGAGGTGCCTTAAATTTTCCACCTCCCGGCACAGATATCTCAGGTGATATGCCGGTGGTACTGATGCCACTAGCTACTTTTAATTCAAGTTTCTGGAAGCGACGCTCGACCGCTTCCTCTACAACATGAATCTTGTTCTCCATGTCACTGAGCTTCCCTTGGACTTCGTACATTTCTTGCTTCCATTCAGTAGCAGCCTTGTGCAACTCTTGAAGAATCAATTTCGACTGATCTTCTCGTCTCGTTGTCACGTGGCGTTATACCCATTTTCTATCCCGCTTCTGACACCAAATGTTACGTTCGTGGGGTGGGTTTTCTATAGAAAATGTATAAATAAGCCACTAATTAAAACTGACACTTTAATTACTAATTAAAAGTACAAACAGTAAACTAAAACACTAATCACACACTTAACTCGTCACACTGGTTCACTTTTACACTCTCAAACTCGCCGATAGAATCGCAGTTTTCGCTCTTAATGTTATCTCTTCGCTGTCTCAATTGAAACTACCCCTTTGCCGGGACATGCTGGGTTTATATACCAGCCACTCAAATCTACAAAGTGCTAGATAATTCGACTCCAGAAAGTTCCCGAGTTAGGTCGGGTCGGTGGGTCTGTGCGCGATCATTCTAGAGTATCGCTGTCTCTTTCTACAGGTTTCTCTTTCACACCCGTCCAGAATGTTCTCTCTATAGCTGTCTCGTTCACATCCTTCCAGAACATTCTCTCGTGCTGTCTCTATCTAATAGTGCTTTCTCTTTCACTCCTATGGGAAATTTAGCTATATACCGATTTGTACTTGAGAGGCCCAAAAGGGGTCCCGAAAACGCCTGAAAACGGGTTTTCAGGTTATTGCGCCATCCGATAGAGGGTATCCTGAAACGGCCTGAAAACATGTTTCAGGCGCCTGAAAACGACGGTATCTGGGATGAATATTTGATTTTGTAGTATGTGAAAGAGGACCTTCTGAAACGGCCTGAAAACGCATTTCAGCCTGCTGAAAACGCTTCTAACGTGTCTAAAATCGTATTTGTAGTTTTTATCATGCCACCGGCGTAACAATACTTTATCTGCATTTATATTAAATCAAATTCATGTTTCGTTTTTAATTAATGCATGTTAGTTGTAAGATGTTATAATATTATTATTTGAAAAAACATGTCTCGCTGAATTTCTTGCCGGATTCTTCTCAGGAACAGTGATGTATTAGAAATCATTGTTGATTTTTGCATGAATCAGCTTATTGACATTACGTATTAATCTTAAGATAGTTACCCAAGCTAACTTTAAATTGTATAACAATTGCTAATTCATCATAAGTAGTTTCAGCCGGAAATTGTCCACTGCTGGACAAATTACTCCCTCAAGGATCTCCACAACGAACGGTCACTCGTCGCCCATTCCAGCGACCTAATTCAGGTTATTGTTCCATCTAGCTGAACTAGCTGTTTAAACTTTATGTATAAATGGGTCAAAGTAATTTTCGTTGTCTTGTTTCATACCACTGTGTCACGCTTTAAGTTGCTGTTTTGACTCAGTATATAAAAAAAACAGTGCACTTGCATTTCTTTTTCACGCTAGATTTTAATCCATACGTCAGAAATAGAAAACAAAACATCATCTCATACAAAAATCACCACTGCGTCACGTTTTTTAGGGACACAAAATAAGACAACGAAAATAATTTTGACCCAAATATAAGAAAGGAGTCCATGTAGTCGATGGTTAAAACATTTCCTGTATAATACTCAAACTCCTAATTTGGCTCAAAAAACATTTGTTTCCTCAAATTTTTGTCCTTATTATTTTTGGACCTTAAAATAGGTTTGAACGGTTAAGAATATTTAGATATATATACAAAATGAGAATGCTGAACTAAAAGCTACTGTCTCAAACTTGCAGAACCAGTTACACCACCAAGCCCAATCGCTTCTAAGGAATGAAGTCGAGGTCATCGGTCTCGAAGAAGGTTCGAATGAAAATCCATACCATTTGGCACTTACGTCAGCATCACAACTGGGTGTAAACTTAAGCGATGAAGATCTAGTTTATGTGTCCCGAGCTGGCCCCAAACGTCGTGCCGGCGGTGAGAGCGATAAAAATGACCAGCTCCTACCACGCCCGCTGATTATATCGTTCATCCGGCGCTCAAAACGAGATGATTTTTTAAAGCAAGCGAAGATACGTCGTAAGTTGGATAGTAAGGATGTCGTCGGTAACGGGCCACAACGAAAAGTGTATGTGAACGAACGTCTCACTGGTGGCAATCGTCATTTATTTCGCCTCACCCGGGAATTCGCCCACAAAAATAAATTTAAATACTGTTGGATCCGTGATGGTGCTATATACGTCAGAAAACGAGAAGCCTCTCAGGGCAGCCCTGCTATTCGTATCCTCAGCCAAGAGGACCTCGTCAAACTTTCCGGTAGTGCAATGGTGGCCCCTGAATCTCGCAGCCTGGATTCATCCTTGGACATTATTGGTGTTACACAACAATAATTATCTAGCAATAAGTGCCCTTAATGTATCACTACTAGTACACAGTCTTTGCAATTATTTGGGTATCAAATTAAACTCTACCTTGTTTCATCGGATCTATATTTTCACATACTCACTCTACAAAACACTATACATTCACCGAGCTTTATGTGTAAACACTAAAACTTTTTATATCGCGCTAAATTATTTCGTTTGTTTTTCTAGTGTGGCTGCATTTGATATATACTGTAATGTTTCTTCCTTTCTACCAACGATGTGCCCATGGCTGCCCTAAATTTACTGCGTGACGTCGATAATTCATACCAAATCAAGTGCCATACTATATCTTACCCTGAAGACTGTTGTGAGGTAATTTCTAAATATAATCTTAAAATAATGAATGTTAACATACGAAGTATCCAAAAGAATTTCGACAGTTTTCTTGTAATGCTGAAACGGCTAAATATTCAATTTGATGTGATTATTATGTGCGA
>JALPQI010030071.1:0-15701 GCA_025490895.1 Thaumatotibia leucotreta
TTTTCAAAGATTTTTGTCCTAAAAGTGAAAACAATTCCAAATTATTATTTTGATTTGACAGTTTGCGTGTACGTTCAGAAACGCGAATGAATGAGTAATTAATTTACTTTAATTCTTATTGGAATCTAATTAGTACAATTAGATCAAGGTAATATAAGAATAAATTGAACAATTTGACTAATTATTAGTAAAAATAGTTTTGTGTTTTTCTGAGTATATTTCACACAAAACGTATTCCTTGAAAATGAGATAAATACCCAAGGAAGCTAGCTTCAAAACGACTTAGCACTTTTTTCATTCGGCCTTGGCCCTCGTTATCGGACGTTTCTAGTCTGCGCAGTTAAATCAATTCGGGAAAATAATCTGATAAACAAATTTATTTTAAAACCAGACGGAAGGCAGGCGTGAGGTGAAAATGTTTCCGCCCACGCGTATTCGTAGCTGCCTTCCAGTCATAAACCCGATCTTCAAGCAGCGATTGCGTCCACACAGACCTTTCCGGCAGACATCAACGCTGCACAATCAAACAAAGAACGCGACTCAGTTTCAACGGAATAAATGGATGAATTTAAGAGCTATAATTACACGGTGGGTGCCTCTCGGAAGCGTTATTTACGTAGGCTGGTGCTATATTCGCGCGAGCGTTAATTATGAAGTGTCCAAAGTGGAAATCAAATTTTACGAAATGTTTCCGTTTCGTATTACCAGTCGGATATGGGGACACCTGGCAGCTTGCGAGCTGCCGACTTCGCTCCGCAGTTTCGTCTACGGTACGTACGTTAGAGTATTTAACGTGAATCTGAACGATGCGGCTGTAGCCGATCTGACTTATTACAAGAGTTTGGCCGCATTCTTCGCTCGGCCGCTGCGCGAGGGCGCCAGGATCATTTCGCCGGTTCCGTGCGTGTCTCCCTGCGATGGCGTCGTCCTGAACTGCGGCCCCGCGGACACAGAGAAGATAGAACAAGTCAAAGGGGTCACATACAGCTTAGAAGAATTCATAGGTGAAAATAAATGGTCCAAATCCAAGGACAAAGATTATTACAACTCCTTATTGACTAATAAGGAGAATATTCTGCATCAATGTATAATTTATTTGGCTCCTGGTGACTATCACAGATTTCATTCTCCGTGTGACTGGGTTGCGAACTTCCGACGCCATTTTTCTGGTAAGCTTTTGTCTGTAAACCCTTGGATGGCTCGTCTTATTCCTGGCCTTTTTACCATGAACGAACGAGCTGTGTATGTTGGTAAATGGCAACATGGCTTCTTCAGTATGACTGCTGTTGGGGCAACTAATGTTGGGTCCATAGAAATCTATGCTGATCCAGAGTTACGAACGAATACGAAAGGACGACGAAACCGAATTGACGAAGCTGATTTAGGAGACCTGCCTATCAAGAAAGGAGACTTATTTGGCCAGTTTAACATGGGAAGTACAATAATTTTGCTGTTTGAGGCTCCGAAAGAATTCAAATTTGAATTTAAATCAGGTGACAGGGTACAGGTCGGTCAAGCTTTGACTGTGACAGCTAAAGCGCAGACAAGATGACCAGTTTATACAGATTTTGTTAATGTGGCCCAATTTGCAGTTGTTCTCTATGTGATAATGCTTATAATTTGAATATACTGTGTCGAGGCTTTGATGATGAAATATGTATCAAAGATACAATATATTTGTGGTTTTATGAAGCCCTGAGCTTGAATGAATTGGTTTTAATAAGATTATCCATCTTGTAATTGTGACCAGGAATAGAATGTACAAAAGAACATATAGTATTGAATGTACTTATGTCCCCGCTTTGTTAATCTTATAGATTTATATAGAAATAGAAATGAAAGTATTAAATACACTGTTTCAAGGTATTCAAGAGTCTTTAATGTTTGTATGTATGCTCAACTCAAATATTAGTATTAATTAATGTGTATACTGTATTCCTTTACTTTGAAAAGGGCATTTTCTATTGTTTTTATAGACAAAAACTAAATGAGATGAGTATGTCCATTTTGAAGGCTGGTATCCCCTTATATCTTTATGTTCTCAATACAGCCTACTTTAAAATAGCCAGCAACTTGCATGTGACCTTTCAGTTGAAAGCTTTCATAGACCATTTGACAGTAAAACACAAAAAAAATACACCTAAAAACTAGCATTATTCCATAATAACAGACTTTTAGAACAGAATCTTGGTTTTATTACAAACTTAAACCTTGAGTTCAAATACATTTTTAGAATTATTGATATTTATTAGTATTAACGTAAAAATATATCTGCGAACGTCTTTCATAATGTGTCAAAGACGTAAAATGCTATGGAAAGTTTATTTGTTTCACATTTTTGGATTCTACTGACAAATTTTATGGTATAGGTTTTGGTAGCAGCCCTACCGCGAGAAAGAAATTCGTAAATTTCGAGGATTTGTCTCTCTCACTCTAATGACGAAATTTACGAATTTCGCGGTAGTGTAGGCCTGCTTATAATAAGGTAGCTTGCATTGCCAGGTCTACCCCAAGGGATCATCCATTAATTACGTCACACCAATTTTATGATTTTTGACCCCTCCCTCCCCCCTTGTCACACTTCGTCACAATTAACTACACCCTCCCCCTTAGTGTGACGTCACATGAAGAATTTTAGTTTAAGAAGGTAAAAATTACAACATCACTTTGAAAGTAACTATTATGATTGCTTAAAATTATTTGTAAAATAAATGAAGAGAAAATAAACTTATTCTTCCTCCGTCCAAGGTTTTTGGATTTTCTATTCTTTTATGTTCATGTATTCATGTATGTGAGGATTGTGTGTCACGACATGTCACATTTTGTGGACCCCCTCCCTCCCCCTTGAGGTGTGACGTAATTAATGGATGATCCCCAATAGTGAAAACAACAATTTGTAAAGCTGATATTAAAAACTGTCAAACAAATCATAAGAACAATTATTGTTGGCGACACTGATGTCTGTATTACAATCGCCATCAGATATATCGTTGCGTCCGAAGCGCTCAAAAATATCTGAACACGCCTTTATAACGACAATAAAGTCGTTTAGATATTTTTGAACGCTACAGACGCTATGATATTAACGGCGACTGTATAAGAATGCTATTAGATACCATTATCACACTCTACTTATTTCCTCTTTTGTAATCGAAACATGATGTGGCTGGATGATTCAAATTCTGTTTATGTAGATAGGTGATAAAAAAATATGAGTGCTGTTTTGGCCAATTTTCCCAGAAGGGCTGTCCAATCATGGGAATTTTTATTCTTTGAGAAAGTAAACAATTTTGTATAATTGTAAAGGAGCATTTAGACCAAACGAGCAAGGTTCGGAACCGGTTTTATTCGAGAACCTCGAAATAGCCCAATATTTAAAATGTTTTATATTTTTTATGTAGTACTTCTAAATGTTATGAAATTACACAACGTCGTATTTTTAAATTACTCCATTAACAAAGAATTGATATACCGAAGAACAGAAAAGAACGAAATTCAAACCGTACTTTTGTATGGAGTAAAAACCGGTATCCGACCCCTGCAAACGAGCATTCCCCCACTACGAAATTCGTTACACAAAACGTGATTCGTCGAAATTTGTTGATTTCGTAGAGTGGGGAATATAATGAGCGAATGCTCGTTTGGTCTAAATGCACCTTAACCATGACCTTAACAAATGCTCCGTAAATATCTATGTTAATTAGTAGGTACGTATCGTTTTATTTGCCCGTAGTCAGAGTTCGGAAAAAAGTAATGTGATTACTTCTGTAAATTACATTTGCATGTGTACTTTGTAATCTAAATTACACACTAATTATTAATTACAAATAAGTAATTATACTTTTTGACCAACTCTGCCAGTAGCTAGTGTGATTTTTAGAATAGATTTTCTCGCCAACTTTGTAAGGTTTATTCTCATTTTAGAGTCTATTATTGTATGTTAATGTATGTAGACTATATTTGTATAATTGTGATGAATGTCGTGGAATATAATTCCTTTCCGTTTATCGTCTACAATTTTTGGCCTGTATACCAGTCATTTTAAAACCTATCACCGCCAATGACTTGATATGAAGTCAGAACACTTCGTGCAAGTAAGAAAAATGCACCATTTGACAGTATATCTCAAGATGATAGTTGTAGTGCAATTTGTTGCTTAGCGTGGGTGGCACGCTAATTCATTTTCAGTACAGATGGTGCTTTTTTATGCACTGCACATAGGAGTATATGCATTAAAAAACCGCTTAAAAGTCGAAATAGCTAAATCAGTCAAATTCATCGCCTATCGTGTTTTTTACATTCCTGACTAACCGGTCCACCTGATAAAAGGCTTAAAATCTTTTACCCCTCACGAATCCCTGAGCAAGATCGGTCGGAACCTAGTTATTGCTACAAGTGTACGATTTTGTTCTCGGCGATTTCATCTTTGCAAAGTTTACTTTTTGTCGTGGTATTTTTATATGGCCGCGGATTGCAAAAAAAGCTTTTGAACCTGGAAGAAGAAGGTATGTACTTTATTATTCTGCAATAGTTTTTGAATATCGATTATAAATAATATATTTAAAACCTGGTTCATTTGTGTAGTTAAATTTCGATATTTTTACTATGAAAATTTAAGACAATCGTATTTTTGTTTATGTGTCAGGACTTGGCAACTTAGTTTTTTTAGATCGAAATAATGTTAAGGTCTATGTACATCGATTGTATAAAAAAAACTGTCCGCTTACGTCCGCCATTTAGATTTTCAGTAGGTTAAAGTTACAGCGTCATAAACATAAATTTTTTGAATGTCATACTTTGTTGGTTTTTGTTACAGATTCTTTGGAAATGTCTCAAGAATTTGGTAAACGAACATTATTCAGCATAATGCAAGCATGTAAGGGAAAGAAAACAGGAACATTTTTTTTCTTTTTTGGAAGAAAGACTGATTCGAATTACTCATTATCGTGAGAGAACCCAGCGCTCCCAGGCTACGCGATGGAAAAGTGTAACATAAAAACGACCTGCGAAGGCCGAAGGCCGAGGTTCGTACAGGGCCCAAGGCCTGGAATGTTCCCCGCCGCGCGCTCGCCTGCGAGGCCGAAAATCGTGCTGCGGGAGATTCCGATTCCCGGCGATACCTACAAACATATCAAACCCCCATGCAATTCCCTGCACAAATGTTAAGGAACAACTTTGACAACTGAGACAAAAATATATTTCCTGGCCTCCCCCCCACAAGAAGAGGCCGCACTGCGCATAATACTATTTTTTAGGGTTCCGTAGTAAACTAGGAACCCTTATAGTTTCGCCATGTCTGTAGCATAGCGCAATGGCCGTTAATACTAGAAATTTGCAATTTGGCACAGATGTACATATTAATCACATACAATTTTTTCTTATAATTTGTCGTAAAGTGGGGATGATTTTTTTATTTTGTTGAAATCCTATAGTGTGGGGTATCGTTAAATAGGTCTTTCAAAAACAATAAGGGACCCAGAAGAAAGTTGTTTTATAAAATAAATATTTTCGGAGATAACCGCTTCAGAATAAAAAAATTGGTCTCCCTCCCCCTCAAAACTTTTGATTCGTGGGTCCAAAAATATGAAAAAATATCACGAACCGTGGGCTCATAGAATACTTTAAAATAAACCTATTTCGAACATAATCGGCCCATCCGTTTTTGACTAACTACGGAACCCTACATTGAGCATGGCCCGACATGCTCTTGGCCGGTTTGAAATATATAATTACAATCAAATTTTTTGTTTTATTCCTTAAAATCCTCAAAAAACCAATGAAATATTTTTAAACGGTTTTATGATTGAAATACTCCTATGTGCACTGGTGCGAAAAGTGGTTTATTTCGAAACTTCTCGAGACCCATCTGTACTGAATAACGTCGTACGATACACGTGCAGAAACTATTCGTAACTCGTGTCGATTTAAAATCTTGTTTTAATTTATCGCCACTCGTTTCGAACTTCATTTTGCACTTGTATCGTAATTATCATACTATTATGACGTGGTATCGAAAAGACTAGGGTAAACGAACTGAATATACCTACAAACGATACTCCTCCTGGAGTATGTGTGGCTGCTCCCGCGTTTCCGCTACTGCAGCTGTGGCCGGGTCGCATCCCACAAGGGTGGGACGGCCGTTGCACCGTCATTTGTGGACGGTGTTGAGAGGCTGTAGGGTAAACGTATCGAATATAAATACGTTTACGACTTACACAAACCTACGACTCGATCTTTGTGTAGATCCCTATAAAGGGTTCCTACATTCGTAATAGTGTGTATTACACGCAATGACACATCACTGACTCGATTCATGATAGCAATTTACTTAGAGAGCCGATATGTATGACTAATGAGTAATGTGGCTGGATCTCTTATTTTACATACATTGTAATTTTTATGACTACAATTGAGCGGGAGGAAATCGTAATACTAATAAAGTATTTACTTCTACTTATGGTTTTTTATTTCAGCACCTGTAAAAACCTAAAATCCTGTATTGGGTTAAATTTTAAGAATGGTATCAATAATGCCGTGTGGTGACGGCAGTAAGAATACATTTCTCACTCACCCAACTCCTGTGGGTGTCGTAAGAGTCGACTAAGGGATTGAAGTGTCACTGACTATTATTTGAAAAAGATTGATGATGGGCAGCAGCGTCATCATAGTGGACACATTACTGCGATCGCCGATCCGCTTGCCCAGCGTGGCGATTGTGGGTATTTACCTCCTAATGCGTCTATACACATAGTTAATAGGAGAGGCCTACGTCCAGCAGTTGGCAATCATAGGCTGATAGTGATGATGATGATGATCAATAATGGTAAAAGTAAATGTGTGTAGCGTTAGTTAAATAAAGTTTAGTGTAGTCCGACAAACAATTTTTATTATAGGTACTTGTTCGTTAAGGGTGTAATTATATGCAGCCCACGCAAGGGGTGCGGGCCGTAAGTGTCTAATTACGACCTAGGCGTCAAATGTACACATACGCAATAAATAGTTTCAATTTGAATAGATACAACATTGGCTTGAATTTATTACAACTTTAAGGCAAAGGTGTATATAAAAATGCTCAAAAATATGTCCCAGTGCACTTTAATTCTGTGTAATTAAGAACGTCGAAAATATTTATAAGAAAAGATTCTTTCGATACATATTTTTGCACTTAACTATACTAGAATCACGAACTTCTTAATTTATAGATCTTGCTTTCTGCTCGTACTCTAATCTATAGTCGTTCCTCGTTCGTAATTTCTCGTTTGCCTCCCATAATGGCCATCATATACAATATAGGTACCTACACGTACTTGATTGAATTTCAGTACTAGATTTAAATAGCTTAGTGGCCTTAACACGGTACTCAACTGAAAAGCTCTCGATTATAACACGATTGTGTAAAATACTAGTATCCTCTATTACTCGTGTTATAATGCCTCTCATTATGTACAGTTGCATCAACTATTTCCAATTTCGAGGTTATATTTTCGAACGCCGATCAACTTATCGGATAATTTGTCCTATAATAACACGTGTGTGACGTAAGTTGTAATCGTATTACTACCGCCCTCGGGGCAGATTATTGAGCGAAACACATGCTCTGGCTTCGAGTTTCTGTAGGTCACGAGACAACACCATTTTTATATTCGTAATAGGCCCTTATTTTGAAGCTCCACCAACGGAAAATGGGGTGAATGAGTACAACAGATGCTCGACAGCCAGCTCGAGTCCGGCCGGGCATCCCTCCAAAACATAACTTAGGCCCTTATCTTGGAATCCTGAGCGCAATGAGGGATTCAATCGTTAGGGTGCGGCTCCTCTACTGAGATTCGGGATTCTATCGCCGAAATAGTACATTACGATACAAGTGCGAAATAATTAAGTTCGAAATGAGTGGCGATAAACACGACCGAATGGAGTATTTAAAGTCGACACGAGTTACAAATGTTTTTTTCGCACGTGTATCGTACAACGTTTTCAGTACAGATTGCCTTCCGAAGTTATCGTCCTGACAAGAAATTAACCAGTTATTGCAATAGTGGGTAAATCCACCATCTGTATTGAACTTAATATTTTTGTAACAGCCCCTTTAGATATCCGGGTATTTCTCATTTAAACTGTTGTCCCTGCCACGTAGGTACATACAGAAAATTAACGTTATCTAGCCTTAATTTTCTAACTATTTAAGGTACACCCGGGTGACCCGGGTAAGACCGGACTATTTTTCGGTGAGTTGAAAAATGTCACAAAAAAAAAACAAATTTATTCTCACTAACTTTTTTCATCTGCAGGTGTGTGATGTACGTGATAAAAAAGAAATCAAGCTTTCAATATTAATTTACATGATGCCGGTCAGCCGAATAGCTCTGGAGTAAGTAATCGACACTCAAATTTGCACAAATTTTTTTTCAAGACATTTCTCCTCTCGGATCGGGTCTCCAAAAATTCTCGTAATAATCACTTTTTTTTAAACGTTCATAGCTCACGATTGATGCAGCTGAGCGGTTGCTGCATACTAGTGACGAGGTAAAAATACTACTATTTTAGTACCTAGTTATTGCGGTCATCCAATCTTACATTAGATCCGATCTTAGCCGAGTGTAACTTATATTTGAACAAAACTCTCGAGGCAGGGACTACTTCACAAATAATAACCCTTAACTTTCGATCATGGTCGTGACACACTTGTCAAACTAAATAAGAAATCCAGCGGCTTCATCGGGTGGATAAATGGAGATTTTGTGAAATTGTCAGTCTTTATATTTATTAGTCTTTGATACTTACGACGTAGTTAATAAATAGGTAGATAATTCATTATGTGTACTCTATTAAACTATTATGCAAAGAACAGATAAAGTTATATTATTTGCATAATTTGTATGAGTAGGCATAATAAAATGTGTACCTAACAGTGGCATTTGTAACACATATATACACGATGATTCTTAATCCGTGATCAGGAATCATTTTTTCTAACTCAGTAATTGATGGGGATTACGTTAAAGTAGTAATTACGTGAAAACAAATTTATTTATTTTTTAGTCATGCTTTAATTTTGAATTAAATTTTATCCTAAAATCCTTGTCACTGTACTACTACCATATCTGTTTTAATGAGGTTGTATTGTAATCTCTTTACAAAGTTATTAGCAATCGTTTAATAAATCGCATGAACCAAAAATCTTCGCGCCTTCGGACAGTTTACAGTGCCACAACATGCTCGAGCACCCGGACGACCTTGTCATCTTCCTGACGATTTGGATCAACAAATCTTAAGATTCTTTGCTGAAGAAGATTTCGAGTGAATCAATCCAATCACAGGAACAATCAAGCGGATCTGTGTCAAGAAAAACACGGTGGACATTTTGAACACTTGTTAAATTATGTTTAAAATAATGTTTTTGTTTTAGTTGGTCAGGTATGCAGTTTTATTGTTTTTATTTAATTATTAAATTGTACTGTATGAAAACAAATTGCTTTACTTGCTCAAGATTTTGCAAAGTTTAGGTAATGCACGTTAACATAATCTCCTATTAATTATGTTCGTCGTTATCAGTGTTGCACTGATAAGATAATGAGTAGATAGAAGTCTTTATTGACATAAGATCCGTCAAATTACCGTTTCCCGCCATACTGATGGCATTTGACGTATCGTAGTTAAACTTTATACTGTAGGATGACCATGTATTAAGTGGTAATTTGTTTTAATTAGTTTTTCACTTTTAATTAATTAAACAGTGAAGAAATAACTTGAGACCTCGCCGAATAAGTTTAATTTTGGCTAAATTTTAATGTTTTTCTACTCCTGATCACGGATTAAGAATCATCGTGTATAACATTTGCCCATGTGGTGACGGCAGTAAGAATACATTTGTCACCTCTGCCCGTGGGTGTCTTAAGAGTCAACTAGGGCTCTGAAGTGTCGCTGACCATTTATTTATCGAACATCGATCATTGTTAGGTAGAGATTTGTGGGAAGAGAGTTGGGGTGGTGACAAATGTATTCTTACTGCCGTCATCACACATCATCAGTCACCTGGGTAGTTCTATGCGATTATTCAGTCGCAACAATCAAGTCATTACCATTCCCAAATTATTGACGAACTGCGTATAAATAGTGGAGTCATTTAATTTCGGTTATCTTGTAGCAGACGCATGTTTGTCTGCTATTCTGGAATAATAGTCTCGTTTTCTTTTATAAAACGGTAAATAAAGTGGTGATGGTAAAAAACAAAAAAAACGCGTAACAAAATCGCATAGAAACACCGACCTAATGATAAGTACCTAATTATTAATTAATGAATAATCAAGAACATCTTCGCAATTTCAAGGCCAACATCATGCGACTTCGTCGGCCGATAATGTTTATTTTGTGAATTTGCTTATCAGTCAAATTTAGGTAAGATAATTATAATAATACGCTACAGTACAGATAGACTTGTCTGATTGTTGCTTAAAGCTTTTGTATATTCCTTCGTAAGTAAATAGTTTACATGGATTCGAGAATGATCAAATGCTGCAGTGTCTTCATCATCATTATTAGAGATGGGCCGAATATTCGATACCTAATTATTCGGTATATTCGGCAATTTTGTAAATGATCGTATTCGGCTGAATAGTTCGGTTATAGGTACTACCGAATAAACAATGTAAATTACTCGCGTACATTTTGGCAATTCATTGGAGAAAGATATCATAGTAGGTACACATTTCAGCAGTCTTAAGAACTACCAAAAATAGATTTTTTATGTCCGCTACTCATTTTCAAAGTCAGTACAGAACAGAACAAAATTAATTTTGTAACTTTTACCTAGTTTTTGCACTGTTTCTAGCGACGTGGTGCAACCGAATAATCGGTTTGGTAAGAGCTAAACCGAATATTCGTATTCGGCCCATCTCGATATCTCTAATCATCATTATCATCAAACGTCTGCTGCGTATCTGGGAATGTTCTCATCGAAAGTTCTCTGTATTGTTTTTTGGACATGTTTTGCCAAATCCTTAGGGACAATTTCCATAGCAGTTAAGGAGTTAAATAGATACGTCGATTCTTTAGAATATCCCTTATTGTTGAAAGAGAATGTTCTCAATGGCGACTTGCATGGGAATTTTCTCATGAAAATTTCCAGTCATTTTAGCAAATTTTGAAAATGTTCTGCAACAAATTGCCCTATTTACTTATTTGTTCCATTCTTCTTCTACCTAGCGTTATCCCGGCAATTGCCAGGGTCCGCTTATTCCTGCTACATTTCCTCCCCTTTACTCGATCCTGGGCATCTTCTACTTTTATTATTTGTTCCATTTTTAAAATGAATAAATAATTTACTTACAGACAGATCATGTTTTTGGTAGCTAATATTCAAGTAAGCTTATTATTATTAATAAGCATTTTCGAATCGTCTGACATTATCAAGAGAGAGAAAAAAAAATCTACTACTGGTTCTAACCCTACACCGTTCCTTAGAAGAACAAGTAAGAAACTCAAGTGGACTTATTTTTTCAAAACATTATAATACTTAATTCATCTTATTAAGATAACATGCATTAAAGAATTTTTCCCCTCACTAGCTCGTAAAGCGCTCGTTTATCCTTTAATACGAGCGGGTAAAAACGCTTTTTACACACTTGTGAATAAAGTAATTTGACATTTCTCTAATTCCTATAGCCCCCTACTGCCTAGTATAAGTGGATCTGTATGACCGTAGTAAACATGCGCAATCGGAGCTCACATGTTAAATTGGTCGTTTCTCATGTGACTTTGTAAGCCATTGGCAATATTTAAGTTCCATAAGTAACTCTATTCTACGATACGTTTCGACATTGAGTTTTAAATAGTTTCTTTAAGTTAATTTACATTTGGATGAGATTTGTAATCATATTTCCTCGCGATAGTGAGGGGGAAAAAGTTGTATTACACTTGGCGGCAAAGTTTGTTCAACTCTCGTGCCTTGAGACCTTCGCAATGCTCAAGATTCCAGTTTTTGAACCACTCGCTACGCTCGTGGCTCAATTTTGGAATCTTTCGCTAGCTCAGGTCTCAATATTGGCACGACAGTTAAACAACAACTTTACCCCCTTGTATAATAAATAACTATTTCCACATAAAAAAAAGTTTATAGACATTTTTATAAAAACCCAACTTAAAAAGAGAGATAAATAAAGAATAATAATAAACAAAAATAATTAAAAACAAAATAATTAAAGAGCGAGAGAAGCAACACGCCTTGGTTCGCGCCCTCTGAATCGCCTGATGAGTGATGAATGAAAGGTCAAAGTTCAAATGGTTCGATGGATTGATTTCTTAAATAAGTACCTACATTCATACCGGCTCCGGCTATTTTAAGTTTGAAGAAATAGTGGAAGCGTTTAAGTTTAATGTCACCCGGATACGAATAAGTAATTGGAATTGGGTTACTATTATTTTAGTACAACCGCGGATCCAGGATTTGGTTCATAGGGGCATTGACTTATATGATAGTATTTTATACTATCTATTTTTAAAACTACAATTTATGTACATAGATTAAATCTAACTAATCTACTTAACCTAACCTATATCTAAGATTGGCCCTTGTGGCATTGTACCGAGGATGCTGGCGGCATTTCCTCGCTGTATCGCAATACTGATGCGTTGTGCGAACCTATTTTTGAATTGTAATAAAGAGCACCTAGGCATACCTAGGTAGTGTTAGGAGGGGGTGGGGGCAAGTATGTATCTACCCCCATTACCCCCTCTTGAATCCGTGCCTGTTTTAGTACATATGTATAACAATTATAATTATAACGCTATGATAAATGACAGGGTTATCCATGTGAATTTGCCGTATGTACTTATAGGATTCGGGTCGGTATACGCGGTACCTAAAGGTGAACGGGATCATATTAATTAGAAGTCGTATCTATAAAGGTGCGTGCAGACCAAAAGAGCATTCGCTGTTCTATCTCCAGCACGAAATCAACCAATCACGTTTCGTGTAACGATCGAATCTCGTAGAGTAGGGGGATAGAACAGCGAATGCTCTTTTGGTCTGCACGCACCTTTACTAAGACTTCATTCGTCAATACATCTTCGTCAACAGCCTATACCAGTCCACTGTAATACATAGGCCTCTCCTATTATTATGCGTATGGAGGCATCAGAAGGTATCTAATACCCATAACCGCCACGCTCGGCAAGCGGGTAGGCGATCGCAGTACCTAGTGTCCATGTCCACTATGATGACGCTGCCCATCATCAATGATAAATAAATAAATGGTCAGTGACATTTGAATCCCTTAGTCGATTCTTACGACACCCACGGAAAGAGTTGGGGTGGCGACAAATGTATTGTTACTGCCAAGATTGTTTGGAAACAACATCTATACGCGGTGTCCGTACACTTGTTTGCAAATCCGCATACTTGGTTTGTTGTGATATGAAAAAGTAATTGTACTTCACGAATCATGGAATTCTGAAAACAACAGCTATAGCGGCTTCCAAGAAAATAAACCGATACTTTTAAGCCGCGTTTTCACTTAGTCTCCTGAGCGAGCATTCGTTCGTTCTTGGGCAAATGAAAACTGGATTTCACATAGCAAAATGTTCGTTCGTCAGCCCACGAACAAGCGAATGCTCGCTCAGAACAGTAAGGGGAAACGCGGCTTTAGGTACGGTTAATCGAGTCTATATTAATTCGCATAATTTATTACGCATACTTCAAATTGGCATAGCGTTGTTAAGCATACTATTTAAGTGGCATAAGCATAATTTCGCATAAACGATTACGCATAATGTATTTACGTATAACGTAAACTATCATAACGATGATTTGGAATAATAAGAATGAGCATAATACTAATTGGTATACTTAATGAAAGGTTATATTTTATAATAGATCATAGATTGCGTAGCGAAACCGATACTATATAACCTAATTTTTTTGTCAAGTTACTGTCGATTAGTACGTATTAATATATTATTATAGTATATATTGCTTCCAATTTAAGACTAGTTTACACTTTTTTTTACTTGTGCGTTGTACAATCGACAGCACAGCTGTGGATACAGACAAAGTGCCAGAAATATGTATACACACCTTTATGTCCAGGCAATAAAGTTCTGTTTACATATTTTTGGCACTTTGCCTGTATTCACAGGTGTGTTGTCGATTGTACTTAGGTATAACAGTTAATGTTTAGGTCTTGACTTGACATATTTTATTGACTGACATACGTGTACCTATACCTACTTATATTTTTACAGTAAATATTGATTATTTTAATTATTACACACATTTTTACCCTAGCAATTTATAATGTTCATAAATACGGCGTGTGTATTTTATACGGGATACAGTTATCGTTTTATGATCGTAGAAATCATGGTATAGGTAAATAGGTTCCCTAAATCCTATTTTAAGCATCATTAAACTATACGCCCGAATTAAACAGGTACGCACTCTGTACGTGCGCCTCATGCGCCTACCAAGATGTGATTTCTTTACTAATAAAATTGATTATTAAATACCTAATGTTTTATTTAATTTATTGTATCTGACGTGTTCATTAGGATGTGTAGGAGATATCGACGAAAGCTAGGCTTTAACTTCGCTTCGTCGCTCCCAGTGGCGTATCTAGGGGGGGGGCAGGGGGGGCTCGTGCCCCGGGCGCCAAATTAGAGGGGGCGCCAAATCGCCCAACATTTTTAATTTCCTTTTGCATAATTTATTATACCTATGTTAAAAAATCGAAAATCTGTATGCGTTATCTATCAGAAGGGGCGCCAAATCAGCCAAGATTTTTGATTGATTTTGCATAATTTATACAATAAAAAAATTTTATTCATAAAATGCTAGATTGGCACGTTTTCCGGGCGTCAAATTAAGCGGGGCGCCAAATCAGCAATTTATTTGGATTTCCTTTTGCATAACTTCATCTTCATGTGTAAATTAAAAAAATGCTAGATTGGTACATTTTCCCTGGGCGCCAAATTAGGAGGGGCACCAAACAAGTCAATTTTTTTGATTTCCTTGTGCATAATTTATACATAAATAAATCAAAATATTTATTGTAAATATGTATAGAGGGGACGCGAAATCGGCCAAGATTTTTGATCGCCTTTTTCATTACCTATTTGTGCATTAAAAAAATGTAAATTCATAAAATTCTAGATTGGTACATACTTTTCCCGGGCGTCAAAGTGGGGCGCCAAATTAGCAATTTATTTTGATTTCCTTTTGCATAACTTACACATAAAGAAAATCTTCATGCGTAAATTAAATAATGCTAGATTGGTACATTTTCCCTGGGCGCCAAATAACAGCCTGGCAAAAAAGAGTAGAAATTAAAAAGTGGCAACATTGTAGTGACGTCCCATTTTCTCACGCATATTGATTTGAAAGGGACGACACTACGATATTGCTACTTTTTAATTTCTACTCTTTTTTTGCCAAGCTGTAATCTAGTAACTGGAGTTCGAGGCCAAAGAATCTACGAAAATATTGCCACAACAATGAAATGTTCTTACAATAGTAAATCCATATTTTCTAAAAACAGACGTTGAGATATGTTATTTATTGGTAATTTTAATTCTTTAATTTACAGAAAAAATATTATTTACTTATTTTCACGTAAATATAAGATATTTTAATAAAAACTTTATCATCCGCAATTATTAGTAACAAAGTTGGTATTGCGCTGGTATCACCTCAGGTGTTAATAACATTT
>JALPQI010030073.1:0-14379 GCA_025490895.1 Thaumatotibia leucotreta
CAAGAAGAAATTCGCTACAGATTGTTTTAAAGCTTCTCGAGAACTATGTGTAAGTACACACATAGTTCTTTTCTGACCTAGGGTTCAAAAGAATTTAAGTTTATACATACTTAATTTCAGGGTTTGGATACCGGTATTTTCTGCATACAAAGGCACGGTTCTTTTTAAATTATTATTGAATATAGTTATTTAACGATATAATGTTGTTAATTGCATAAAATATTTAGTACGTAGAACATAAAGTGTATAAAACCTCTTTGGGTTATTTCGAGGTTTTTCTTAAAAACTGGTACCAATCCCTGGTTATTTTATTACATTATCTTGTCCATGTAGGACATTAATATAAAAGAAAGGCATTCTATAGACTGCTTGGAAACCTCGTTTGCGAAAGTATTTATTATGAAAGCGAAGCCCCAAACTAGGTTAGGATGCCCACGGTCCAAGCCGGAAGTTTAATACTCGGAGCGGGCGACCCTCAGATTACATAAACATAGAAGACATGTTACACGAAAAACGATTGCTAATTCACTTAGACTTAGTGTTGTGTAAAAATAAATGATAGCAAGGAAACTGTATTGAAAAACTATATTAGAACATAAATTCAATTAACCTAAGAGACATTTTTAGAGACAGCGCTCTAAAAATGTCTCTTAGACCGTTACCACCATTATAAGTACGGTGGCTGCGTTACCTCGCTAATTAGGTTTTTAATTGTCTAGGTGTCGCCGTCGACGGATACGTCTGGGAGAACACCACATCACCTCGCTAAAGGGCAACACTAAAATGTCGAACGAGGAACGAACCATCCCTGTAGTCAATGGTGAAGCGGGTTAGCATGTAAAAGATTTTTCTAATTAAATGTTGGGCCTCGTGACTTTATGGACCTGAGGTATCCACGACAAGCGCCGTATTTGGTATTTGCGGGCCTCGTTCATTGGACCTGAGTTGTTTCTGTTTTGGAATTGATGCATTAGACGTGTGGTGACGGCAGTAAGAATATATTTGTCACCACCCTAACTCTTCCCGCGGGTGTCGTATGAGTCGACTAAGGGATTGAAGTGTCACTGAACATTCTTTGATAGAACATTGATGATAGGCAGCAGCGTCATCATAGTGGACACATTACTTTGATCGTCAACCCGCTTGCGCGTCTATACGCATAGGATGCAGTGTCCAGCAGTGAACTCAGATAGGCTGATGATGGTTTGTGGTGATGTGGCGTGTGTACCTATTAGCCAGCAAATAGGATTTTACATCGATTCTAAAACGTATATTTTTGTACAGATGGTGCCTTTTTAGGCTCTAGTGCGAGAAGTGTTTCATTTTACGTCAGGTCCAAAACTTCGGAGGGCCATCTGCACTAAAAAACATCGTACGAGACACGTGCAAAAACGAAATGTCTAACTCATGTCGATTTAAAACACTCCATGTTTTTCTTGTTCTTCATGTTTTTCGCACTTGTGTCGTAATGTACTATTTTGATGGCGTATCTGCATTGTAATTGTGTAATCAGTAGGGAACTAAAGCGAATAATGGTACAGTTTCAAATGGAATAGGTTTTGTCTAGATCAAGTTATGAGACGGTTGTTTATCTTAGCATTGTTGTCAATACAAAAGACCCGCTATTTCAAATGACATTATTTATACTTATTTACTTACTTCATCAGCCTATGATAGTCGACTGCTGGACGTATCCTCCTATTAACTATGCTTATTGCTTATAAACGCATTAGGAGGTAAATGCCCATAATCGCCACGCTGGGCAAGCGGATTGGCGAACGCAGTAATGTTTCCATTATGATGACGCTGCTGCCCATCATCCATCTTTTATCAAATAAGGGTCAGTGACACTTCAATCCCTTAGTCGACTCTTACGACACCCGCAGGAGGAGTTGGGGTGGTGACAAATGTATTCTTACTGCCGTCACCACACGGCCAAATTTATAAATAATTATTTATAACTAAGATTCATTCCGTATATTGGAGACGTGATGTATACAAGGTGCCCATGAGGAAAGGGAAAAATTCTAACAGCATATTCCTGAGACTAAAAGAAGCAAAAAATGTTAAATGAGTTTTGGTCTAATCTGCAAAAAATTTTTTTTTTGTTTTATTATAGTTTTTAATGCCTTAATACACAAAAAAAGGATTAAATTAATGAAACTATCGCAAAAAATGCACTTTAAAGTTTTTTTTACAATTGCTAGGTAATTAAAGATTTTTTTGTTCATTTGATATCTGTCAATTAAGTATGACAAGACTAAGACAACATGGTGACAAATTCGTTTCCTAAAATGCATTTATTATAGCGTAACGGTCTAAGACGGTTTTAAGAAAAATCTAATTTTTCTCTTAAAATAGACTGTATCCAGAAAACTTCATATCACATTTTTAACTTCAAAGGTCAGAAATCCGCTGTTGAATTTTTCCCTTTCCTCCTCCTTTTTAGAGATTTACTTTTTGAACGTCTTCCTTCTGGCATCAAAATGAGATACTGCTAATATAGTTTTGGGTAGGAGCACCCGTATACCAGCTTGGAACCTTTGACTCGGTCCAGAGACGCACTGTCTGAATTCTCGACGATTCTAAACTCAAGAGAGACTTTGCCTCCTTCTGTGTTTTATCGCTTGTACAATGGGTTGTGCTCTGAAGAGTGTTCGACATGACGCCAACGTCGATCCGTTTTCATCATCGCACCGCTCGCTATTGACTGAGCACTCATCCTCACACCTTGCAACCTATATGGTCGCGCACCTTACGGTTAGGAATTTTCTTCCCGTGGACGATCTTTGAATGGAATTGGCTCCTTTCTGAGGGTTTCCCGGAGGTTTACAGTTTGGAGTTCTTCAATGAAGAAGTTTTTAAGTTGTTAATGGGTCGGCAATACGCACACATCGATACTCCTGGGGTCTATAGGCTACGGTGGCCGCTTTCCATCAGGCAGGCCGTTTGTATGTCACTGAAGTTGTATAAAAAAATCTAGTAATGAACAACGGAAATAAACCTTATCTATCAGCAATACTGTTGACACTGACAGCATAATCGATGACCACCTTAGGGAACATACCCATACTACGTGACCCTTTTTTAAGCGTTTTTTGACCCCTCCCCCCCTGGTGACCAAGCGTAGTATATGCCAAGACCCCCCCCTGGTTTTCACGTAGTATTTTTTAGTCTTTGGTCAGCCATTTTGCGATTCTCAGAAATAGTGACGTGGTGAATGCAGTTTTAGTGATGGGAAAAAACGGTGCCGTGTAAGTCCGCTTTAAATTTTAATTACATTATTACAAAATAATCTCGAGATATACTAGTCACGTGACAAGATACTAGACCCTCCCCCCTCCCCCTGGTGACCAAGAGTGGTATTTTGACGGACCTCCTCACCCCCCCTAAACAGGTCACTTAGTATGGGTATGTTCCCTTAGTGACTGCTGACGCTGTTAGGTATGTTAACACTCGGCCGCTTTAGTGGGTCTTGGCGTTCAAAGGGTTAATATAAACCTGTGAAATCTGTAATTTTCACCATTCCTGTGGTCAATAATGATAAAATGTCAGCCTCCGTAGTAGTTGGTAGTGACCCTGCCTACGAAGCTGGAGGTTCCGGGTTCGAATCCCGGCGAGGGCATTGTTTATTTTTTTATCACAAATGTTTGTTCCTTGGTCATGGCTGTCTATGTATTTAAGTATCTATATGTATCTATCTATTATATTTAGCGTGGCCTGGTACCCACATCACAAGTCTTAATTGAGCTTACCGTGAGACTAGGTCGATTTGTGTAAGATGTCCCAAGATATTTATTTATTATAGTGAAAGTAATTTGTGGTCTTGAATACATTAAATTATCAAAATCTTCTGTGAAAAGTGTTTTGTGTTTATTATTTGATGGATATGCAGATAAATAAGCTTTGTCGTTCTTACCGTTAAGTTTCTGAACACATTTTTTTCTGTATAATAACCCTGATATTAGAATTATGTAGGTATGTATATTTAACATGCCGGAAGTACGCATAAGCGGCATAAGGAATAGTTTTAGAAAAGATACGCCCATCGAAACCGGCAGTGACCCGGATTATTTTCTAGGCGAGCATTTTCTCAGAAAGATTTCTACTTTACTTCTTTTACGATGAAACAAAACACAAATCAATCGCATGATTCATACGAAATGACGAATAAACTCAAATATATCCGCGCCGAGACGCAAAGAATGTAAATTGCCGTTTTATATATACATGCATTTGTCTGTCCGTCCACTTTATTAGTGCCAGCGAGATTTACTGCCCTCTGCCGGCTATTTTAGAAACGTTCCTGTGTGGAACTGTACACCCTTACCTTTGGTTTGAAGTGACAGTTGTCGAAGAAAATCTTTATTCATAGGAAAGGGTATTTGTTGCGAAATGGAGTGACATAAATGTATTAAGGTACCGAAGAACGAAAAAATAACCGTTCTTTTGCATGGAGTAAATATCGGTATAATTATCATTTCTGGTTTTTAGTAATTGATTGTTATTTTAAAACTATGAATAGTAAAATAGCAGGCCTTTAGGTGGATAAATATATATTTTAATCTATTTACGGGAGTATTGATATGGTACGGTACTATTAGGCGACGTTATTGGTGGATATTGGTTGGTTTTTAAGGTCTTCGCACATTGTAACAATTCAAAGGCGACTCGATTTTATGCCAAATATTGAAATTAAAGCCCTATGTTAATTATAGTTAATTATGTTCTAGGTTTAATTTAAAAATATATATATATATATCGGGAACCCTAATGACAGCCGAGCTAAGAGGGGCAGGACTCCAGTTATCTGCCTTCTAGCTTCTCGTTACTCGCCACCAACATCACTTAGAATCTTGTATCCACGCATCTACGCAGTAGTAGAAAACGAATGGAGAGTTCTAAGCTTGCGTCCATGCATAGATGCATACACCATCGAAATAACTTTCTTCGTAAGAATGTAAACCCTTCACATAACAAGACAAGAGTGAATCGTTCTATGTCTAACACGGGAATGAATTGATGAACACTGCAGTAGTGACCTTTTATACTGTCAGGCCACCAGCCACCTGTTCATAGGTTGGTATCATCTACCTGCAAACTTGCATGGACCAAGCAAAGACCACTCCAAGCAAAACATTGCTTATCGTTTTCTAGATTTAGTAACTCATATCTCCGACACGGCCATACTGACAAGACGAGCGTCCTCGCTTGTATCTGAAACAAACACGTACATCAGTAATCTTTGTCACCACTCGGTTACTCCTGACCAAATTATCTGTCTACGTAAAATCAACTCAACTCAAGGAAAATAATTTTATTCTTTGCAACTGAATTTAGGATCACTTAAAGTCAATTCATTACCACCAATTTAAATGCAAGACCAGACAAGTACCACCTGGCTTTCATAGCCACCTTTTACGTAAAACACATGACGGCAAACTTTCGGAAGCAGGTCTCTCATTCGTGGCCTATTGGTTATCACATAACCACACTACGCGCATCCCCAAGGGATCGCCGAGTCAACCCTATGACTCTACGGTCTCTACAAGACCCGACCTCCGCCAGAGCTTATCGCGCACCGCGTACCCACGGACTACTCAAAGGTAGACACCGACTTCTAACGGGCTACGGCTACGATCAAGCCTCTGGTACGGTCGACCAACCGAACTGAGAACCTCATCCTTCATGCCACAACAATCTTCATCTACTTCACGTGGTACTTGGCTTTCTAGCATTTTCATTAACAACAAAATGTTATCTGTATTCAATCATTTATGAACTTCAATTTGTTAGACAATTTTGATAGTGCCACCAGCTCAGTTTCAGTTACCAGTAAAATCAAAATTAAGGAAACACAAGTCACGTTTATGTCTATCGGAAACTCACATTGTGACATAGTCACCTCATCCCGTTTAACAACAATAACTTATTTTGTGGCATTACCAAAATGATCTCAATTAATGAATGATTCAAATTAGTCAACCTCTCGACTCAAACAAAAACGTAAATTACTCAACCAGGTTACATTATAACCATCCGATTTCATTTCAGTCCATCGGATTGTTAGGATCCAATAACCTATCAGAAGTTAACCATCTCAGCCGCGTAAGTGCTACTCCTCGCAAAGAGTATACTGCACATAAAAAGCAGTCCACGTGCACCTTTTACATGCTCCGGAACTTCCGATGCGATTATTCGATCACGCTCAATCCCTCGGACTTGCTCTCGGTCCATTGAAAGCTCACATGACTGATGATTAGAACTCATTAAATTTAAAAATTACCCTTTCCGCATTTAAAGTAGTTAATAGATGATTTTAATGCCGCAATTCAGAATCATATTTTCTTAAGGTACTCGTTTAATCAACCCAGGGAATTAAAATCAACTTCATTAACATTCGAAATAGACTAGTCAGTCTAACTATGTACTTACTACTTTACTAGCCAGTAACCGACACAGTTCTACAATAGTCAAATGAAACACTTCAACAAACCAACAAATGGGTTGCAGTACTCACAGCAGTTACAATACTCCAGATGCTACACCCAGCAACTGAGTCTTAACAACCACCTACATGGCTGTCGCACAATCTAAACGCCTTGACCACATACACCATTAAACCAAACGAACGCCACTCACAATCGTGGCCGCACTGAGACGGAAAAATAGATCCGATTTTACACCTACGACTACGAATGATAAATGGTGTATGTAGTCTGAGAAAACTGAACCCAACAAAAATGTAAAAAGTTTCATTCCACGATTGGAAATTAATTGATTAATCTCAATAAAACTTACAATTTTAATTGAACTAAAGAAGTCAAACTGAAACTATTGACAGCCCAAATAATAAGAAATTATTATCATCACCATCATCATGACAGTCATCATGACCACCATCATGACCACCATCATGACCTTCACCATGACCTTCACCATGACCTTCACCATGACCTTCACCATGACCTTCATCATGACCTTCACCATGACCTTCATCGTGACCTTCATCGTGACCTTCATCGTGACCTTCATCGTGACCTTCATCGTGACCTTCATCGTGACCTTCATCATGACCTTCATCATGACCTTCATCATGACCTTCATCATGACCTTTCAGAAATTATTATAACCGATCTCAATGCGTTTAATAAAACTTGTTTATTTTAAACTTGCGTAACTGTAACATTGATGTCTAATTTAGTTTCAATTTTGCATTTCTTCCTCCATTTTTTTTTTAACTCTAAAGAATCGAAAGGGAATAAACCCTCGATGGCTACAACAACATTAGTTTCACCAATTAGCTCAGACCTCAAATAGCCCAACAAAAATGTGAACTGCTCAGCGGATTAACAACGTGTCCACACCACGTGCTGCACCAGGTGTTCACGGTAGGCAGTAACGACACCTGCTACGCCACCGGGCATGACATCAACAACTTGCAGGCCGGCAGCTCGTTCTGACTCACCATGTTGAACTGTAATCATTAAATTGTACGATATCATTTTTATCACAAAAACAAAGTATATTCAAAGCCGACTGATTTCCTTTTTTTTTTTCAAGTAGACTAGCAATAAGCAGTTTTGAACAGATGTTGAGATAATTGGAATGCTAGACCTAATCATAACACTAAGTACCTAAAATTTGAGGTTAGACACTGACCTCATCTTATACTCGACGTCAAAATAAGATTGTGCTTCACTTTACTATAATCAAATTAATCTCGCAAATAATAAAACGTATTAAGAACACAAAAACTTAACGTTACAAACAGAAATGTCAACCGTTAGTTCTTTAAACTACTGCTTCTAATTTTTCATTAAAACAATTGGAAAGAAACCTGTCCTTTAATTTCCGTTGCTCCAAAATAACCATAGAGTTGGCGTCTTCAATTCTTAATTTCTTGGACATAGGTATCG
Source organism: Thaumatotibia leucotreta (assembly GCA_025490895.1). Lineage (NCBI taxonomy): Eukaryota > Metazoa > Arthropoda > Insecta > Lepidoptera > Tortricidae > Thaumatotibia > Thaumatotibia leucotreta. The sequence goes on from JALPQI010030073.1 coordinate 7,920, forward strand.
CAAGAAATTGCGCTCGTTTCATCGTCACAGCATATTCATCATGGATGAAACTGTAGACTACTATGACAGTGAGCTTGTTGATCTTGAAGTTGAACATCTGTAACGGTAATTTCACACGCATAGAAAACTTTTAACACAAGGCATGGATTGAAAATGTTTATCACTATCACAAATTAATTTTTGGTAGACTCGAAAACAAAACAAAACAAAGGGCTACCTGCCCATATTTTGGTACTGCTAGTATTTCACAACTAAGTAAGTAATAAGTATGGGTCATGATATACTTTGAAATCACTAGAGTTACTGTTTTTATTTTATTTTTTTTTCCAATAGGGTAGGATACCTACCCACACGTTTTCTTACAACAGTAATCACAAAAAAAGAACAAAGCAGTTTTCTAAATCACGACTCAAATCAAACTTAACTGCAAACATAGTGAACAATCATTACCTTACCAACTGTTGTCGATTTTAAACCTTACCGTTTACATGTGATACAATACCGGTACTCACTGTTACGTGAGCCTTGAGTCTTCATCCCACTTGCTGATATCGGGAACCCTAATGACAGCCGAGCTAAGAGGGGCAGGACTCCAGTTATCTGCCTTCTAGCTTCTCGTTACTCGCCACCAACATCACTTAGAATCTTGTATCCACGCATCTACGCAGTAGTAGAAAACGAATGGAGAGTTCTAAGCTTGCGTCCATGCATAGATGCATACACCATCGAAATAACTTTCTTCGTAAGAATGTAAACCCTTCACATAACAAGACAAGAGTGAATCGTTCTATGTCTAACACGGGAATGAATTGATGAACACTGCAGTAGTGACCTTTTATACTGTCAGGCCACCAGCCACCTGTTCATAGGTTGGTATCATCTACCTGCAAACTTGCATGGACCAAGCAAAGACCACTCCAAGCAAAACATTGCTTATCGTTTTCTAGATTTAGTAACTCATATCTCCGACATATATTATATTAGTGTACGACGTGTGGTCTACGCGTCTGGGCAAGCGGGTTGGTGATCGCAGTAGTGTGTCCACTATGCTGAAGTTGATCCCGTCACCGATCTTCAATAAAGTCATGGTCGACTCCTACGACACCCACACGAGGAGTGGGGATGATGGCAAATATATCCTTATTGCCGTCACCAACGTGCGATAAAAACTCCGATGCTTAATTATAACGGCAGTGTTGCTTCGAGTTCTCATCGAGCAGTGAAGTCGATCGAACTGTTAAAGCAAACACCGGTTTTTTCTGAAAAACCTGGAAATAGCATATTTTATGTTTTAGGCTCATTATGTAGTGTGCAATATTTTATTTTATGTAATTAACAACATATTTTAATTACTCCGTTAACGAAGAATTTATGAACAACACATGAAACAACGAACCGGTTCGGTTTTCGTTAACGGTAATCCGGTGTTAGAAAATACCGGTATCAGTAGCTCAAATAGCCAAAACGGAAGACCAGCGCTGCTCTGCTGGCAAAATGCTGAGTTTTGGCCATTTCGAGACAAAATTTCATGTTTACTGTTTTGTTTTGTTTGTACTGTGTTCTTGTCTCGAATAAACGTTTTTCTTTCTTTCTTTCTTTCTTTCTTTCTTTCTTTCTTTCTTTCTTTCTTTCGGTATCCGATCCTTGATCGAAACATCGTGGTACTCGTGGTAAGAGACATGTACAGCTTAATGTTCCGGTTGGAAACTTCCTAATGGCTGTCCCGGCTTGTAAAGTTGGATATCAAATTGTATGCCAGCGATTTATGACTTCATGAAAGTATGATACAATAGAATATTTTTAGATGTTTAAGGACATTTTTAAGGTTATAGTGCGTAGAACTTTGATATAATGGCGTGATATTTGAAAATCATGAGTTGCGAACCGTCTGTCTCTGTGCTGTGTCTGTCACATGCTTTTTTGATCTGACTGTAATTGAGTGTCTCTACAAGTGAAAAATATCTTATGATAGATGTAGTGTAAACTCGTTTTCCTTCTTATATTCATGGAAACATCAGAATTTATATTTGAGTCTCAATTTGCTTCGCTGCAATGGATAGCATTATCCATATTGCGACATCAATACTTATTAATTTGACTTCGAACGTTGCCATGAAATAAATATCTTGGGACATCTTACACAAATCAACCTAGTTCCACGGTAAGCTCAATTAAAGCTTGTGATGTGGGGACCAGCGCGCGATATATTTATATGATACATATAATATATATACTTATAAGATACTTAGACAACCACGACCAAGAATCATTCTTCTTCAACATTTTATTCTATTCTATCCAAATATTCCCTTCGCCAGGATTTGAACTCAGAACCTCTAGCTTCATAGGCACATAGGCATAGGCAGTCACTACCAACTAGGCTACGGAGGCTTACAATGTGAAAAGGAAGGGATAGGATTATGCGCTACTGTACTGTGTTTGATCTGGCTCCCTCAAAAGTCCGTTTATGGCCGCCATATTGGCAGCCATATTGCCCGCGGTTATGGCCGATTATTATCCTTTACGACTGCTGCCCGCTCGATATTCGAATTAATTTTAATTCCCCTGGTCGGCTTTAAATACACACGATAAAGCGGACAGTTTCCCGTTTATTTATACGAGTGCCCTTTTTGGTTCTCGATGTAAAAATTTACGTCGAAATATTTCTGTTAACTGCGAAGGTAATGAAATATAAAATAACTGTATTTTTGAGCGGACATCTCGACTAACAGGCTTTGTGTATCAAACAATTCAATTATTAAACTTTTAATATGTTATAGAATTTTAATATCATGTTTCTTTTATGTTATTTTAAAACTCTAGAATTTGTATACATCGATTAAACCTAACTTATATACTTAACCTAACCTACATCTAGATGTAGGTAGGTTAGGTTATGTAATGCCATAAGACACCATGCCAATGCCAATGCCACAAGGGCCAATCTAGATTGGCCCTTGTGGCATTGTATCGTGGATGCTGGCGGCATTTTCTCGCTGTATCGCAAAACTGATGCGTTGTGCGAGGAAGTCGACAGCTCTTCGGTCTTTAGATTAACGTCATAAGTGTCATAACAGTGATATAACAGCTATAACATAAAATAGAAAAAATATTAGCCTCACTTTTGTGGAACAACTCAAATTGTCTTATTAAATATTTTTAGAGTTGTGTTTTCAAGCAGTAATACACTACTATGTATATAAATTTAAATATTAAATGATTTATACCAAAGAAAATATATGGGATTACTTGGTGGGTTTTCCCACCTCCAGTGTTGGCAAACTTCAGTATATTTTGTTTGGTATATGACATTTAATATTTAAATTAGATACATGATATAAAACTAAACTGAATTAAGTTATAAACGACGTCCACTGGTAAACAGAAAAAGAATTCATATAATTAATTTGTCATTTCCTTTTTTTTAACACATAAATACAGATAATTATACCTATTATGTCCTTAGATTAGATCTCAAACTACACTTTACAGCGAACTATGAGAGCACCGGCACATCTTTGAACAATTGACGTGCTTGCCCTTACATGTAAAAAAAGAAAATATATTGAGTAAAGACTTTGAATGAACTGTAAAAAAATATACAAAATGGTGGTTTTCTAATTATTTATTATGTACATTGGCTGAAACCCTAGATTTTCTGTTTCTAGGTCTTGTCCTATTGGTAATTACGGCAAATTATTGTTTTTTTACTACAGGGTGTCACTTAAATAGCGTTAATTCGTTTTAGATCACGTACTAGTCCACTATCGTGAACAAAGTATTCAAAATACGACACTGAATAAGTTCTACGCCGTGTTTTTATTGATTTCTGTTCAATAAAGGAAAGCTTATTGAGGTCAAAAATAATCAATTTCTCTAAGAAACTAGTGTCTTGACTCTTACTGTTATTGAGTTATTAAAAAAAAAGTTTAATGACTGAACAAGTGTATTGCAACCTTTATTACATCCTAATATTAATTATTTTGACATGTGCCCTCAGTCATCTGAGATCTTATTCTTAAGGTTCTCTCACACTTGCCATTTCAGTTCTTATGTATATACGTAATTTAAATTTTATTTTTTTTTTTTATTTTATTCATTTCAACCAACTTGTATTTACAGTTTAACCAAACATACAAGTTATAGGTTACTTAAAAATATACTTAAAACTATTTACATTTATTTAACAGTGTATTATGTAGTATGTCTTATGTCACTAGTATCTTACTCTATTGTGGTAGGTGTAGAATTTAATTCGAGATACCGAGCAGCTGTGGTCAGGAATTTCGGTTCTGCATGTCAAGTGAGAGTAATATTTCGTAAAAAAATAATATTTTTTACGAAATTAACAAAAGCCGATATACCTGGCAACTTCTATTAATGTCCCAAGTAACCTGTCCAATTTAACGGAAATGTAAAAAACACCCTGTATAAACGGATTAGAACCATTTTTGTTACAATCTAAATGAGGTAATTTCAGTATACTGTTTCTGTGATTAATTTGTCTACCAAGAATGTAAAGTTTACGATACTTCAGAATAGCCCCAAAATTCTTTGAAGATATTGCCGAACGCACTCAATTCTATTTATATGGGCATTAGTCAATGTCTCTGGAGACAGACAGACAGACAAAGTACATCTTCAATTAGGAATACAACAAACGTAACGATGGAGGAAGAATGTAAAAGCGCGATTTGATTTCTAAAACCGGCCAAGTGCGAGTCGGACTCGCGCGCGAAGGGTTCCGTACCATTATCGATTTATTATAAAAAAATACAGTTAAATCAACCTACCTCAAAAACTATAGAAGATAATTTAATCAAACCAAAAATCGTTGATAGAGTTTATTAATGTGCATAACATATATTTTTTTTTGAATTTTATATCGCATAGTTTAAAAAATAGAGAGGGGGGGACACATTTTTCAGACTTTGAGAGCTGATATCTCGAAAACGATTTGCTTAAATAAACATGAGATTTATAAACCTTCATATCATTTTCAAAGACCTTTCTATTAATACCCCACACGCTTATATACAACAAAAAAAAAATTCTATCCCTCAGTTACATGTATGGAGGGCTCCCACCCCAATGGTTTTTTTTACAATTTAGTATCATAATCCTGTAGCGGTTCATATAACACATATTCTTACCAAATTTCGTTACTGTAGCATTTATAGTTTCCGAGTAAATCGGCTGTGACAGACGGACAGACGGACAGACGGACATGACGAATCTATAAGGGTTCCGTTTTTGCCATTTTGGCTACGGAACCCTAAAAATGGTTCCGTATAATGTATACCATTTTTCAGTTGAAAGTAAAAAATCAGATAAATAAAAATGGCTGTCTTTCCCACAGAACTAAGATGACAAAGAATGATCGACAACGATTAAAAGCGTAACCAAAAACGAAACGCAGGTGTGTGCGTAAATTTGTCTATGTGTGGTCAGGAATAGGGTTGCCTATTATAACAGAGCAATTATATATCGATGTTTGACTGTTTTATCGACAACATGGTATTTTAATTCTCCGTTTTTTTGCTATAAATTTTATACTATAATGTGAATTGAGGGTGTCAAATTACAAATTGCGAACGTGTGTGAACTTATTATCTGGCGTATCCCTTAAATTTAACAGAAATAATGAAAATCGCATTTAATCAAAAAAATCCCACAAAAATAGTAAGGTCCTTTAAGTTTGTTAAATACACATTCGTATTTTAAATCTGGGACTATGACGGCATCGTAATGTAATATACTGATTAGGTATGTTTATTGAACGAATATCGATATTGGTAGTTCAACATTTAGTCAAGCTCTAGCGTAACGTGACCATTTATGTTTTTACACAAAATATCCTTAAATATTAAATATTGTGATAAATTATTAGCGCACAGTGATAGGATAACTTACAATTAATGCTAGAAAGTGATAACTTACACAAATTATGCTACTAAATCGACAAAATATCCCTTGAAAACAATCAAACGGCAAATCATATTTGCCTGTGAAACGAGTGTTTGCCGTCATTTCTTCGGTGGGTAATAGGGCAATCCTTTACAGTACACGATACCATATCGCTTTAATTATTTGTGTAAATTTACTTCTTACTAGAATTAAATATAAAATCACTTTTAAATAACAGTCTTCGTCGAGAAGGCTGATACGGCTGATATGTCACTTCGAAAGTGGGCACGCTTTTGGGATTGTTTTCTATCTCTTTTGCACTCGTGTAATAGTCATATGACTGGTGGCTTCCCTTTCACACGCTTCCTTTCTCTATTAAGCGCTAGGCGCGGATTCTAACTTTATGGTCTTTCCATAGCATTTGACGTCTTTGACACATATCGTGAAACGCGTTCGTAGATATATTTTTAAGTTAATACTGACAAATATCAATAGCTAATTTTCATTAAATAATTATGTGAAGTTGGTTTGAAAAAAAAACTTATTCCAAAAA
>JALPQI010030077.1:0-10933 GCA_025490895.1 Thaumatotibia leucotreta
TCCTAGGGGTTTTGCAAACTAACCTAACCTAACCTAACCTATTATCCGCGTTTTCGCAAAACCCCTAGGATTTTTGCGAAGAATCGAAGTATCAAATCATCCTACGACATATATACGGTGTTATTAAATTAGTCACGGATATTTAACAAAACCTATAACGTGTCATACATAAATATACTCCAGGAGCGGAGTACTATTGTAGTAAAAGGTCATAATTAATGACAATTTAATCTTTTATAGGGTTTTGTATTATAATATACAGTATTCTAAAGTATTTTTGAATTATGACTGACACGAATACGTAAGAAATTATATTTATTAAAATTAATCGTAGAAGTGCTACGCCATAATCAGTCGTGAGCTTACTCATTGAAATCAATGTAAGGCTAAATATAATGTGCCATTTGCTATGATTACAACCGATACTGGTACCTTAAGTTGGTTGTTATTTCATTGCTTAAGAAAATGTGGTAATAAACCTTAATTTTTGTCTTATTTTTGTATTATTGACGACAAATCCCTAAATAAACTGCGTTTTCGAAGTAACTTTTAAATCGTTTTTTACTTCCTTCTTTGTCTTACATTGGCATGAAATTTGATAAGCGTGTTTGAATTTCTTAATAATAAATTCATGTAATGCTGTTACAAAGTTTTGTTGTATTTTAATTACTTTATTTTTAAAAAACTATATTTTACTGCTGTGAATGAAGTTCGTAGCACGAAAATTCAATCAAAATACTAGTTAAATTACAGTATACTAGTCCCTTTTACTGCAGTTTAACCTGTAAAATGACACCTATCTCTATAAAGCACGCAAAATTTGTGCAGTAAGTGGTCATTCTACTGTGTCTTAATTAGTAATTGTTATATTTTTCCCTGTTTTTAAAAGCGCAGTACAAACACAGAATTTCGAAAAAAACACATATTTAATTTTAGAAAATGCAGAAGCACGTTTTTTTTAATTTATCATATTGTATGATTTTAATACTTCATTTTGGACAAAAAAAAAAATATTAATAACTATCATATCTTGGAAAATATATTACTTTAAAACTGTTTTTTGCTATTATCTCAAAATCGACTTTTGTCAGTTACTGTGGTTTAGGAATTGCATGGCAGATTTGCGAGAACATTCTTTATAGAAGTTTCGCAACTTATGAAACTTCTCCTCGGTACATTGCTAGACCTTGCTCTGCTGCGGTGATGGTCGAGTGGTTGTGGCGTTCCAAATTCAAATGTTGTCAGCCTCTGTAGTTGGTAGTGCCCTGCATATGTACCCTGCCTACGAAGCTGGGGTTCCCTGGTGCGAATCCCGGATAGGTATTCTTTGTGTATTTATTTGTCACAAATATTTTTTCCTTTGTCGTGGCTGTATATGTATTTAAGCATCTATATATATCTATCTATGTATTATATTATATATTATCGCCTGGTACTCACATCACAAGCCTTAATTGAGCTTACCGTGGTACTAGGTTAATTTGTGTAAGATGTGTGTTTATGTGATTTATTAAATAATAAATAAATATCTTGGGGAATAAATATCATAAAAAGCTGCAAGAAAGAATAAATTTGACAGTCCCATACAAAACGGCAGCATCCAACCGGCCGGAATGTATGAAACGGCCAATTTTTTTTCGCGATTTCGGCGTTGGCCCGTTACCGGTAGTAAAAGTCTTAATAGACGTTCGAATATGGTCCGCTCCGCACAGCGAACTTGGTCCGCTCCGTACCAAATTCGATGGTGTGTTCAACGGTCCGCCGACATTATTATTATTATTGACGGTGCGGTCGGTTCGATGGTTTTCCCACAAGATTTGGTGCGGTCCGCACCAAGTTCGCTCGTGTGGACGGCGCCACCGCACCGCACTTGTAGGTAATTATTAATTAATTAAAAGTAAACAAACAATAAAATATTTATGATACTTCAGTTATTTAGGTAGGTATAATTTAGAAATGTCTTTTTATTGAAATATAGTACATATTCGAAAATGTTCAATAGGCTATGATGGATAAATCGGAGGCATATCGACGTGATCGCTGTCTAGTAGCACGAAAAGCACTGGACCGTTTTTGAACGGAGCGATGGTGTGGCGAGCCGAGCGCACGTACGGAGCGGACCAAGTTCGCTGTGCGGAGCGGACCATATTCGAACGTCTATTAATATTTTTACAGTTGGTATGACATTCACAGGTGTCTTTCTTTGCTCGACTATGTGATACATACTGTATAATATCCACCATGATTTAACCTTATCTACATAAATGTCAGTTATGGTAGACTGTCTTATTTACAACATGCATTGTTGAATTTACATCGTAAATTGATGGAGCGGCGTACCCCTACCATGAAGCCACAATACGTTCGGGTAACAGCTTTCCCACTACTAGCACAATCACTTAGATCTATCCATCACCTGTGATTTAGCTTGAGGAAGCCTCGGCTTAATCAGGCAGACACGCGTTTAATATTCAGCCGGGAAATGTATAGTTTGTGGTCCGTTTAGAGGAGGTTGGAGGCTGGGTGGTGTTACATAATTCTTCTCATTATATATCGGCAGTAAGAATACATTTGTCACCACCCCAACTCTCACCACACCACTGCGGGTGTCGTAAGAGTCGACTAAGTCTCGCTGACCATTCTACAAGATTGATGATGGGCAGCAGCGTCATCATAGTGGACACATTACTGCTATCGTCAATCCGCTTGCCCAGCGTGGCGATTCTGGGCATTTACCTCCTAATGCGTCTATACGCATAGTTAATAGGAGAGGCCTACGTCCAGCAGTGGACTAACATAGGCTGATGATGATGATGATGAGATGATATCGTCGGCTGATAAGCAAAACTCACTATAAAAACTATCACTACTTTTAGCAACCTCTTATGTGAGTATTAAATCAGAACCGAGATGGGAACTTTATTTCAAGTAGGTATTTGTTACTTAGTGAGTTTTGCTTGTCAACCGACGATATCTTCATCAGTTCCGTAGGAAAATGACAATCAAATTTAAAAAACGAAAATAATAGTAATACTTGTTTTATCATAAGGTATGTAATATTTTTTGATCATTGGACGTCAAAAATGCATAGATAAAATCTGTCGGTATACTCATTCCCACCCTGTATGTTGACATTTCAATATAAAGGAAAAAACCATGAAGAACTGAAGAACTTTCTTTGTGATCATACACAAAGAAATGCCCTTACCGGGATTCGAACCTGGAACTTCTTCAACTTCAAGAGTTACAACCTGTCTGAGTGAACAAGGTAGTCAAACTCGAAAGATTTGATTAAAGACAAGCAAACAAACATCGGGCAGGTGATAGTAAAAAAAGTTTAAAGAATAAGAAAAAGGTTAAACAATTATGCACTACAAGTATAATATCTCGTGTTTGACAGAAACTCGTAGCTCATAGCTACACGTCTATTTTTAATAAATACAATCAAAAAGAGACTGGTATACTCCATTTCAAATACCATGGCCCGATGGCACTTAAAACTTAACAATAGGGCTCATAATGTTTGTCTTTTGTTCTCTAATTGGACCACTTCAAATCAGCACGTGCCGGGTCATCTGCATGCAACTAAAGCGAGATTGAGACATTTAGGTACTTGAAAATAAAAATACAAAAACACCACCAAAAAAGTGTAGTCAGGTTTCTTTTGTTATCACTAATAACATAACAATAGTGTTTACGTTTTATGACCGTTTTAAGTGGAATCACATGGAAGGCCATGGTATTTGAAATGAAGTATAGCTGTGATTTGCTGTCAACCAAGATGTGCTAAAACTGCATCTGTACTTAAGAAGTGTTACCTCATAAAGACATCCTACTTCATACAGCCGCCTTAGCGCATAACTTCACGTATCTTGGGCACAGCAGGGATCCTTCATGTTACAACAATGCAATAAGCGCCTTATACCGTGCCGGCAGAGTGCATTTCCTTGGTTTGCAAATTAATTTGGCAAGCGTTCATTGATTGTAGAGTTAATGGGGTCAGATTTATGTGGTGCAACTTTAATGATTCTGTACCTCAGAACCTCAGGATAGCTATTAAGGTTTGGTTGCATTAACCGCATCCATAGACCATTAACATTACCTAGATTATTTTAGTATGAAACTTATAAGACAATTTGTCAGCCTCTGTAGCCTAACTAGTTGGTAGTGACCCTGCCTACGAAGCTGGAGGTTCCAGGTTCGAATTCCAAGGAGGGCATTCTTTGTGTATTTATTTATCACAAAATATAGGTTGGTCATCGCTGTCACCAATATAGGTTGGTCACCAGTAGACTCGATTAATTTATTTCTTAATGATTTAAATAATAATTGACTACCTTATTGTGTTTGAACCGAAACACTACATAAATAGCATTTATAAAATGGGAATGCCATTTAGAAAACAAACGAAGTAAATCTATTCATAATATATGTTATAAGCATATTGAATGTTAAAAGCTTCCCCTTCAGTTGCTCCTTCTATTTAATGTCTAAATATATTTAATGATATAGTAAAGGAATATTATATGTAATTATATTGTAGGTTTAGCCTTGTTTTGTATACATTACTTATTAGGATCTCTTTTTTTAATAACAGTTGTTTCTATAAAGTAATCATTTCCTGCACCAACTTAAATGTCTCTGTTTGGCCCTATGGTTGACTGGTAGAGAATGCCATTTGGCATTAAGTCCGCCATTTGTACAGCATTGTTTGTTTTGTGCAATAAAGTTTAAATAAATAAATATTGTTTGGAAAGTTGATTCAAAGATTTTTGCAGAGAAGGTTTGATTATAATGTTGTGTTTACATAATACTTACATATTGTTTACATAAGACGACGACTATCAGGGAAAAATATAATATTCATACTTCGGCAAAAATGATGCCACCAAAATTAGGCGGTTGAAACGCTCAGGTATTAACCCCCGTATGAGAACCCAAGCCATATTAGTAGGTACATATTACACCGATAGTGTACACTACTATATAAAAATCTGATAATTACTCGTCTGTTCAAAATTTCAGTAAGTTTTTTGCTATGTTTTTTTGTGATATCGGTCTCGTTCTAAGGGAGAAAAAAATGATCTCGGCTAGACGTTGGTGAAATACAATTAAAGTATGAATGAGTTTTACGAGATTTTTGTATTTATGAACTAGTTTACCAGTTGTCCCAAAATTATGGGACATGAAGGGAAATTGCCTTAAATATCGTAGATAGGATATATCGCTGAAACAAAACTATATTTTATTATGAAAATAAAAAAATACCGCATTCAAACAAAAAATCCAAAAAAATCTAGCTTTTTTTTAGGCTTCGAACCTACCTTCACAGGTACGCAATATTTTTTTTCGTAATTTTTTGATGTCATTCGAAAGAGATAAAAATAACAAGTCATCCGCAGACCACGAACCCTGTGAAGTGTTCGAATCGTCGGAATAAAGTTAAAATTAGTTAATATACGCGAGTTTATCCGTTTTCATAGTTTTATTTCTTGAGTAATCCTCGCGGTAACCGAAGAAAATATTAAAAATAACAATTTTTCTTAACAAAAATAATATCTAAAACTAAAAGAATAACCAAAATGTTTGGTTCAAAATTGGAAAAAAAAATTGTCGTTTGTTCGATTTCTGGGTGAAGCAAGTAATTATTTGAAAAAACTTTCTCTTCTTGCAGCAAAATATCCTTTCTAGAATATTTAAGGTACTTTCCCTTCATGTTCCATAGTCATATGACGCCCTGTATGCTAAATAAGTATACCTACTACTAGTTTATGACCGTGTGATGACGGTTCAACATCATCGGCCTATGATAGTCCACTGCTGGACATAGGCCTCTCCTATCAACTATGCGTATAAACGCATTAGGACATTAGGAGGTAAATGGCCATAATCGCCACGCTGGGCAAGCGGATTGGCGATCGTAGTAATGTGTCCACTATGATGACGCTGCTGTCCATCATCAATCTTTTATCAAATAATGGTCAGCGACACTTCAATCCCTTAATCGACTCTTACGACACCCGCAGGTGGAGTTGGGGGTGATGAAAAATGTATTCATACTGCCGTCACCACACGGCACGGCACGATGATAGTTACAACCGTTAACTATATTAATTTTGTCACCACTAACTCCTCCAATTTTTATTTTATTTTATTTATTAGGATATAATACTAACTTTATACATTTTTTATGATAGTATCGTAAAACCACATAAATAAAATAAATAAATATCTCGGGACATCTTACACAAATCGACCTAGTCCCACGGTAAGCTCAATTAAGGCTTGTAATGTGGGTACCAGGCGACGATATATATAATAGATAGATACATATAGATACTTAAATACATCATATCATATCATATGACATGGGTGTCGTAAAAGTCGACTAAAACATTGAAGTGTCAAAGACCTTTCATTTATTGAAGATTGAATCAACAAATCACTGATCTTCTTCAAGTGAAAACGTTTTCTTAGGTATGTTTCATTCCTAGGTAAATAAAATGTATTTCACCGTAAAACCAATTGTTTTCGAAACAATGTAGGTACGTAATCTAGTTAATGCGTAAATAAATATGTGCCTTGTTTTTAACGTTTGTATCTTCTAGGGACTGTGTTCAAACAAACCCAAGTTCTCAGGAAATGAGATAAATTAAATACTATTCAATACTTCTGAGTTTCTTTTCGGAGAAAAAGAGATTGAGAGAAATCTCGACTAATATCAAACCTAAAATTCAAGTGTAAGAGCTTTTTCACTTTTAGAAATACCCAATTAGCGTTAAATAAAAAAAAAACTTTAAATATAATTTGTCATATCACATTAATTCACATGACACAGTTTGCAAAACTTATTGTATAATTTTCTAATTTACCCCAAAAAGAAGCTCTCATATTCACATCATCACATCATCAGCCTATGATAGTCCACTGCTGAACGTAGGCCTCTCCTATTAACTATGCGTATAGACGTATTAGGAAGTTATGTGTCCACTAAGATAACGATGCTGCCCATCATCATTCTTTTATCAAATAACGGTCAGTGACACTTCAATCCCTTAGTCGACTCTTAAGACACCCGCAGGAAGAGTTGGCAAATGTATTCTTACTGCCGTCACCACACGGCAAATCTCTCATATTTAGAATTCGTTTAATAATTAAAATTCATTTATTATAACTCTTGTCGATTTAAAACGCACTCGTTTCGAACCTCATTTTTTTTGCACTTTTATCGTAACCAGCAAAGTAAAATGTTATTTTTGTATTATGACACCTAGAAAAAATACTTGTGGGTACCTACTTACCTAAAATTTGCCATTACATGTACGCAGCAATAAAATTAGAACCAGCTAAACAATAGATCAGCAATCACGTCCTAATTTTCCAACCAAGTAACATTTTTGAAAGACCTGCGATTAAAAGTTGTATCATAATTGAATGATCACACATAATAAAGCATTTAGAACCAGGATTGATGACGCTGTCATCAGACGATGACAGTCGACAGAGTTGTGTCCAAGTTTCATTAATTATTGTCGCTGAGACACTGAGATGGTATGCTCTCTATAGGCCTCGGTAATTTTATCCTTCAGGCACAGCTATGCTATTCTCTTATTCACACATTCGACGCTGCGTTCGTCAACGAGCTCGACGACGAGGCAGCCTTCACTTCGACGCAGAGCGCAGCGCTGCGAAACACGGTATTCACTAATATAGAACAGCTCGTCGTCGAACTGTAGGCGGTAACTCTCGACGCAGTGTAGTTCCAGCTCACGCCGCATTCGTCGCCGAGCGCTAGTGTCGTTTAAAGTGCATTAGTGAATACCATTTTTAGGCTCGACGCTGCCGCAGCGCTGACACAGCGCTGTTAGGAAGGCGGTTTCCTTAGTGAATAACACTGCTGGTCTCACCGCGAGCTATTAAGCTAGAACTATCGGCTAACACAAACAAAAGATACGCACTTCCGTGTAAATAAAAGAGACACGGCGATACTCGCCCAACTATCAGCTATCACCGTCGGGTGTGTATCGTCGTGTCTCTTTTATTTACACGGGAGTGCGTATCTTTTGTTCGCTAAGACTAACGACCGTACCGCGAAAAATTAAATTCGTAATTTTCGAGGATTTGTCTCTCTAACTCTAATGGCACCTTATTTTGAGTGACAGAGAAAAATCCTCGAAATATACGAATTTTGGTTTTCGCGGTAGTAGGTGCCTTATTATTAGGGTCGATTGCAATAAAAATGTACCTACATAGTTAAGGTATTAAACGAAACAAAAATCACGATCGCGTCAAATTGTGTTACGAAAATTTGTCATTCATGTGGTATACTATGTCCAACAACCTTCAGCAGTAGTAAATGGGGGCAAATTTAAAAGACACAGGTTCGTATCACTAAATTAATAGAAATTTAATTTTTCGCCCTTTTCCAGTGTCAAAAGTTTGAAATAGGGACGTTACAAAACTGACATCGAAGTTAACTTTTTTGTGAGGGCTAAGCTAATTGGGTGTCCGGTGAAGTGAAAATGCCCATATATAATAGATAGATATATATAGATACTTAAATACATATGTAGACACTTAGACAGCCATGACCAAGGAACAAATGTTTGTGATAAATAAATACATACACAAATAATGCCCTCGCCGAGATTCGAACCCGGAACCTCCAGCTTCGTAGGCAAGGTGACCAACTAGGCTACGGAGGCTGACAACGGCCATATTCGAATACCTACTTAAAACTAAAATAAATCTTGCAATTTTTCGCAGGTCGTAAGTCGTAAGTGGATAGCACCCGTGAGTTTAGGGATTTTGATCAAAGAACTAAACAAGACAAACTTTAAATTAATTCAATCTGGGTAGTCAATAAACTTCATTAGGCTTAGCAGCTAAAGAAAAATAAGCTTTATGCCAATATTTCAAGATGGACCGATGACCTGGGGCCCTACCCACATCACCACATCAGCAGATAGTCCACTGCTGGACGTAAGCCTCTCCTATTAACTATGCGTATAAGACGCATTAGGAGGTAAATGCCCATAATCGCCACGCTGGGCAAGCGGATTGGCGATCGCAGTAATGTGTCCACTATGATGACGCTGCTGCCCATCACCAATCTTTTATCGAATAATGGTCAGTGCCACTTCAATCCCTTAGTCGACTCTTACGACACCCGCAGGAGGAGTTGGGGTGGTGACAAATGTATTCTTACTGCCGTCACTACACGGCCACGACGATACAAACGCAGAACAGTTCAGTTTAGGAACCTATACTGATCGCCTTGTTTAGCTACCATGAAGTCTTTTGTTCTGAGTAGCGTGAAAATTGCTTACAAGTGAATGAATGACCGATGGTCCCTATTTCACTGTGAAGACATGTGCGTCAATTCTAAAATATCACTATTTAATTACTGACTATATAAACTACTCTTTATTTTCCGAAGGTAGTGATAATTGTCACGAGGTTTAAGACACTTTTCGTTAATTCTTGATATGAGGTTCGGCCTCTGTCTGAATTTCGCCGCAATTCTCGTGTTTTTAGAGACAATTGGAATTTTACTCCACAAAAAAGTTGCTATTAACTGTTAATTATTTATTAAAGCGGTCGCACGATCCGTCCTATAGTAAGTTATACAAATAAAAACCGGTTTGCACGCCCTACTCTCATGAGCCCATCCTCTCAGTGTCTCATTATTGCAAAAAGAGCAAGATAACGTTTCATGTAAAACTAAAAACGTTTAATCTTTAGTTTAAACGTTGTTTTTACTCAGGAGTTTATGTAAGCTTTACAAACTTCCATCTTGATTGCTAATGAATATTCCCCTTGACGCTCTTTCCTCTCGTTTCAAGTTTAGCTTGTCTTTCGTGCCGTGCTAGAATATAACTAGCAATGACAATATCCACTGCGTAGATAGATTATTAAAGTTGGTTGGTGTTGTAGTATAGGTTGTAATAGGCTATTAATTTTGACTCATATCAAATTTAGTGCAAAAAATTATTATTTTCTGTATTATTTATGGAAAAGATCAATATTTTTCGATTACAGTGTATTAAAAGTGTTTGATGGGTTCAAATTTTTTTTATTGAACAATTTGTTTAATTTTTTTTTATTTCGTACTCTGAAAACGTGGCCACGTGACACAACAACATGTGACGTCATAGGATCTTAAACTAACTTCATGTCGAATCTTATACGAGTGAAAGCCATGGAAATGTAGGCATGTAGCTTTGCTGTGACATTGACATAACATAAGTAACAATAATATATTTACGAGTTTATTTTTTTTCTGTTAATCAGATATTGATTAATAATATAAGACAAACTTTAAAAATGGGTCAAGTAGCTTATCGAAAACTATAATGATATCTGCAGGCCTAGCCATGATAAATAAATAAATAATAAATAAATATCTTGGGACATCTTATACAAATCGACCTAGTCCCACGGAATGCTCAATTAAGGCTTGTGATGTGGGTATCAGGCGCCGATATATATAATAGATAGATGTTTAATATTATGATCCTTTATTTATTTGTCTTTTTTATAAAAAAGTCTATAATAATATTTTTTTTATGTAATACATTTTTTAATGCATGTTATTTTAATAAGATGTATTATTATAATGTTTTGAAAAAATAAGTTTACCTGAGTTTCTTACTGGTTCTTCTCAGGAACGGTGTAGGGTTTGAACCAGTAGTAGATTTTTTCTCTCTCTTGATAATGTCAGACGATTCGAAAATGCTTATTAATAAACTTACTTGAATAAAGAATAGTTTGACTTTGACTTTGATACATATAGATACTTAAATACACACAACCATGACCAAGGAACAAATATGTGCGATAAATAAATACACAAATAATGCCCTCGTTGGGATTCGAACCCGGAACCTCCAGCTTCGTAGGCAGGGTCACTACCAACTAGGCTACGGAGGCT
>JALPQI010030078.1:0-13000 GCA_025490895.1 Thaumatotibia leucotreta
CAGCTCTTTATACGTTTCGAATTCAATAGTTTCCTTCAATTGCTCCATGTAATTCTCCGTAGTCTTCCTCTTTTTACAATACATACAATAAGTATTTTGAATAGGTACATTTGTCCTCCTAATTTAGGTCCTGCCGAATGTACCCGTATCTATAAATTTTCTAATTATTGTTTCTTAGGGCATGAAATCACAATATTTTTAATCTAGTACTCATGTTCTTACTATCATAAAACGAGCTCAAAGTACAAATTAAAATATCTAATCAACAAACTTTACAAGTGATAATAAGATCCGGTTGGAGTATAATCCTCAATTTGATTATATTGCAACAACAGGCTTATTCTTTGTGACGTCATACTTGAGTCCAAATAACAATTTCTTACTGCCTTAAGGTGGATTTACCAAACCAGCGAATGCTCATTCCATCCCCCACTCTATGAATTTTGACGAATTACGTTTTGTGTAAAGGTGCGTTTAAACCAAAAGAGCATTCGCTGTTCTAGCGCCCGTTCTACGAAATCAACCAATCACGTTTTGTGTACCGATCGAATTTCGTAGAGTGGGAGGTTAGAACAGCGAATGCTCTTTTAGTTTGAACGCACCTTAACGAATTTCGTAGAGTGGGGGATAGAATGAGCGTTCGCTCGTTTGGTGTAAATCCACCTTTACAACATAATAATGATAAAACATGAATCTATTAATGATTTGGAACAACTTTTACTATGGTGACAAATACCAGTATGTTTTTTAAGAAGACAAGTAAGGGATAAGGATATAGTTACGCTTTAGGTAAACTAATGACGCAAATTCAAATTAAGAAAGAAGTTTACGTTGATAAGTTTGGTAACAGCCAAATAATTCTTACTCGCAAGAATTTGTCTTATATAAACTCTTATCGTTTTTTACTACAACATTTAACAAGGCAAAGGTATATAAATTATAACAATTGTACCGTTTATCATTGAAGCGACGACTTGTTTGACCCTTATTATCTGTCAAAACAGGAAGAACCAAATTTATACTTAAAAACAAAGACATTAATACTTAAAATTCCTTGATCATTTTGATCAAACCTCTTTTCTACTGAATGACGAAACTATGAAGCATCTATCCCGTATTGATCCAACATAAGTTAAACAACCTTATCGAAGTAAATTATCTCTCTGTTACGTTGGTTTGTACGCATGGGGTCAAAGCGACAAGGTGACAAGTTATCAGTATCAGTGCCTGGTTACAGCATTCATTAGTGATAACTTGGTGTAACTCGTACGATTAATTGATGTAAGTGTAGGTTCATCGCGATATACCTACTATCGGTCTTTTATCGAATCGACGTCGCTTACAATTTTGCAACGATTTAGACACTTTTAGTCCAAACTTTAAACAATACATTGACGTATGCGTTGTGATTAGGTTTTCGAATATTTTATTATCCAAAAAGAACAATTAACCCCCTTATTCATAATCATAAACGTTTGCTAACTTAACAAGCTGCAAATAATTGTTTATCCCTTTCGGTCTTAACAATGTGTCCATAAGAGCAAAAGGGACAAACAATTATTAGCGGCTTGTTTAAGGTGCATGCAGACCAAAAGAGCATTCGCTGTTCTATCCCCCTACTCTACGAAATTCGATCGTTACACGAAACGTGATTCGTTGATTTCGTAGAGTGGGGGATAGAACAGCGAATGCTCTTTTGGTCTGCATACACCTTAAGTTAGCAAACGTTTATGAAGACACTACAGCAAAAATTACAAAGTTTTAATACGAATTCTGCATCAACTACATTACATTATTGTATCAGAAAGTGATTTATGGAGTTGACTTGATAAAACGCTTTTATTTTAATGACAATTATCGAATTACGTAATCATTATAATTATGCAACAATTTATATCAGTCCCTGCTATGTCAAGGTGCATTTAGACCAAACGAGCATTTGCTCATTCTATCCCCCACTACGAAATTCGTTCGCTACACAAATCGTGATTCGTCGAAATACGTTGATTTCTTAGAGTGGGAGATAGAATGAGCGAATGCTCGTTTGGTCTAATTGTACCTTCATTTAACTCGCTTCATGAACTCGATACAAAAGTCATAGCGTGTGTTGGTGTGGCTTGGCTTTAATATTTTATGTCATTTACTTGAACAAGTCTCGAATTTTCGAACACTTGGTTACACTTTCATAATGCCTTCAAAGCTTTGCTTAGTGCACATTAGTGTACCTTATTCTTAAAGAGATAAGATGTAAAATGAATTTCCTTACCTGCAAATGCTAAGCATGGTAGAATTTGCCGAGTAAGATAATAGTGGCGAAGTGAGCCAAGGATTTATCACGCAGTCTCCTCGTGTAGTCAGTGTAGTCACGTAGCCTAATTTAAACTTCCTTTTGCTAACACTGAAGGCCCGTTACGGACGATGATTGAAAGGTTTCATAGTGTAATAATAACCTATACCTAAAACTACATTACTTTATTCGCTGGCTAAACTTTAAGGTGCATTTTGACCAAACGAGCATTCGCTCATTCTATCCCTGCACCTTTAGGGGGTTAATTCTGAGGTGATACTGGTGATCTTTTACTATGAAGTATGAGACCGACATCTGATTCGAGAAAAAAAATCTGATGTTCCATACAAACCCTGAGATATTAATAGGGGGAAATGTGTTGAAAGCTTTATAGGCTACTTTCCGAACTTTTATTTAGTTTCCCTAGTGACCTAGGGGTTCCAATTAATTTAGACGGTAGTGGAGGCATTGCCCCGTAGACCGTCATAATTACTTGTGTCGGATCACGAGACAGGATGCGTAGAAGCTTTTTCGCAAAGTAAAAATAAGGGTTCCAATTGACCAAGTGTACCCAGGCCATCGAGGCTAATATAATTTACTACCGCATGGCCAACGGCTAGGGAATTCTAGACAAGTAATTATGTTGCAAGTAAGGTATTATTAGACATGGTCAAACCAAACGAGGAAAAGGTTTTCTGAGAACCTCCTTCGAGGCGGTACGAATTGATTCAACGCCCAAGATTTAACGAGACAATGTAAAATGCTGCCGAATTTTTTGCTACAGTAATAAAGTTGTTAAATCGGAAACTGTCAAACCGTCATTTATGTGTCATGTTTTGACAGCTCAATCAGTGAGCAATTTGAAGGTACTTATTACACTGAGGTCCCTGCATATTTTTTGCGTCATGCATTATTAGGCAAAGGTTTTGACTTATTTTGTGTTTATCTGTTTGGCTTGACTGCGTGGTGATGGAAGTAAGAACACATTTGTCACCACTCCAACTCTTCCCGTGGGTGTCGACTAAGGGATTGAAATGTCCCTACCCATTTATTTATTGATGATGGGCAGCAGCATCAACATAGTTAACCAATACGCTTGCTCAGTAGCACGGCGATTATGGGTATATACTCTGTCAGTCTGTCTAGCAACCGCTGCTGCCAGTAGAAAAAAACAAGCAAATTAAAAAAAAAATCGGCACGAAGAGTTGCCTTCCTATAGAAAATTTTAAAGAAAAAAAGGAGGCAACTCCTTATTTTACTGACAGCGATGGCTAGACAGAATATACCTCCTAATGCGTCCATTACGCATTATGCAGGTAATGGGAGAGGCCTTTGTCCAGCAGAAATGAAATAGGCTGATCATACATCTGGATCGCGTTTTATAAAGTTACGAATTCAAATTTTGAGTAACCACGATTCCCGGGGAGGCTGTTGTTGTGTTGTACAAAGTTTTGAAAGTTTGTAGTGTAGGTGACTGTAGGTAGTAGGTAGTAGGTACCTATAAGATGCCTATAAGTACTTGGTGTGGTGACACCAGGGTCGCGTTTTATAAAGTTACAATTTACAATTTCGATGTTTGCCTCTCTTTCTAGCCAGTATGTGCGTGCGTTAGAGAGGCAAACAGCGAAATTGTAAATTGTAACTTTATAAAACGTGACCCTGCGCAGGTTTATGAACACATTTTGCAATCTTTCATCCTTATGTTTTGAATGTCGTTTTTTACACATGACGGGGTCACGTAACATGTGCATAAGTTTTTGTTTCGAATGGAGAGAAAGTTCTCAGAACAGAAACCAGATGGATGGGTTCAATTCACTGATCCTTATGCAATAAACAACTTAGTGGGAGTGTATTTTTTGTTTCGTTTTAGATTTTTGGCTGTTTTTGCTACAAATCTGGATACAGTATCATGTTTTTTTGTGTTACACCAGCTTGTAGTGAAAGATACAGCAGTATTCCCTCAATCGTCAGATAGTTTTGCTAAAGACATACGTAAACGTCCCGTAACTTAACAAGCCGCTAAGTCAGTTTTATCCCTTTCTATCATACAGATATATCAATAAGACCGAAAGAGACAAACAATGCTTTGCTAAGTTTGGAGACGTTTTTGAATAAGGGAGTTAGGCTTTTATTTTACGGATCCACATAGACAAGGGACCGGAGATTGTTTGATTACGTAGCGTTACGAGACTATGGAAGTTTAACCGTTTTTTTTTTAACAGTTCTTCACAATTATTACGAAACATGATAATACTTACATACCTAACTACAAACATCATTCCTAGGTAGTATGCTCATAAATCGTTATTTACCTTTGTACCCGCGCATCGACATACCAGGCAATCATAACTCCGAAGGATATTGTGACAAACAATACCGCTTACAACAGAAGGCCGGGTGACGTCATGATGTGGGTCCAAAGTCCGCCGGCCCAATTGGAAAGTTCAAATGCAAAGCAATTTAAATTGGCAATTCGACTAGTTTTTCCTACTAAATTAATTAATAGAAGCTTCTAGACTGATTAGAGTACTACCTAAACTGGGTCGATTTTTTTGTATGATTGCAAGAAATGGTTGACGCCTCCAAGTCAGTTTGCTAATTTGCATAGTTTCTAGAAATATCCATTTTCTAGGTTGCTGCGTCCGTCAATGTTATAATTTTCGATGTCAATACAATTTCGCAATACGAGTCGGGTCGATTGTGAAACTGCTAACAACTGTTTTCTTTACCTACCCGTATCTAGGGCAGCTTCAATTTCAACGTACTAAATATACTGTAACCCTTAATAAAATGTGATACACGAATTGAGTTAAAAATACCGCTCGGGTTGGACTTTGGACTCGGCTAGCATCGAGTAAGGTTAAATGCATTAATAAAGGCAATTTAAACTGTGTTCATTTCAAAATAGAGCTCTTTATTGCCTGCGGTTGGGGTTCTCACTTTCGAAAAGTTAGCATTTATAGACTAGAAACCCTTTTGAGAGAGAATAGATTTTTGCTCTTTGTTTTTCATTAAATTATAGCTTCTTAGGTACCTACCTAAATTCAAATCACCCAAGCATACCTACTACCTGTTCATAATCGTTGACATAGGTGAACAATAAAAACTGTATTACTAGAAAAAAATAACCTATCCTATATTAAATTGTTAAGTGTGTAATAGTGCAGGGTCGCGTTTTATAAAGTTACAATTTACAATTTTGCTGTTTGCCTCTCTTTCTAGCCAATATGTGCGTGCGTTAGAGAGGCAAACAGCGAAATTGTAAAATGTAACTTTATAAACCGCGACGCGACTCAGGTAGTAGAATCTAGTTGCTATGTAGGGAATACCGGTCTGGATAAGCAGTTCAATAATTCTTGCATTATGCAATATCGGGCGACGATACCTACATAGGTGACTACCTATTTTGTTCTTACTTATAATTATGCTGCTTCAAAATAAGCTCTCTAGCAGAATGTATATAGGAGCGTTAAATTAATTTAAATTACCTACAAGAAATCGATGGCAACAACATCGGTACAAAGGTTTTAAGTTTTGAACAAACCTTTGGCACTTTGCACTAGCAATGCACCGTCGAGAAGTTTCCAAAGTTGCGCAATGTTTCATATACGAAATTTCCGGTAACTTCTGAGAATGTTCTCGAGAACGAGAATTTATCGAATTACTTAAAAACTTCGTAGTTTTATACCATGAATATTTACGATAGCCTTGGTGTAATTATTCTATTATAATTATTTTATTACCTGCACTCCACTTTTCCAATAAGAGTGTTATTACATGTAGGTAGGTAAATTATCATCTTATCAAATGTACAGTAAAGTGCATGGGTATCGAAGTAGTTAAAGTAATTGAGATTGTTTTACAAATAAGGTAATACTACAACATATATTGTTCTGTCGTTTATAACATTTGAGTTTATCAAAAATATATTAATGTAAAAAAACACATTTTTATTGTAAACAATATGGTAAAAAACTTTGTACACGGATCTTTTTCTGTACTGGCCAATATTTAATATGCTCTTTGATATTTATGACTTTAACAGACTTCAGAATAATGAAAATTCATTGTGACATATATTGTGAAAAATGAAGCCAAAAGGAAAAATTTATAAATATTACTTTACAAAAAATTTATTACTTTACTTTATTACTTTACTTTAAATTACTATACAAAAATTGTAAGGGGCAAAAATAATTACAAGTGTAAATTTTGCAAAACGAATTATACGAACAGAAATGCGACCCGTATGCGACAGCATATATTAAAATGTAAGAAATGCCCTAAGAAAATAAAACTATTTTTCGGATTAGAAGCACCAAAACCGCAAGTCACGGACATTAACGAACCCTCAAAGCCAGAAGACCAGGTACGTAAGAAAAATGTTAGATTTTACTTAAGTTTAGGTAGTTTTTCCGACATGTGCATGAAATGGCGACATACAAATAGCATAATGAATGGCTAAAATGTTATAAATGTAAATAATAATATAAAGGGTTTAGCAGGATAAGCTAACAAGAGTGGCCCCCTCAAGGGATTTGGTTGTAATTTGAGGTGCAGTAGTGGCAGGCCCTAAGAACACGATATGCGTAATATCAGGACTCGTAGGCTCATATTTCTACCCGGCCTCGCTATACTACTCCGGTATACTACTTACTATAGTCACTTTCTGTGATGTTGTTTGTGTAAATGTTTTTTTTTTACAGGTAATAGATGAAAGCATAGCTAAGGCAATTTATGTAACGGGTATCCCGTTACATACGTTTGAACATCCGTTATGGCGAAGTGCCTTTGATCAACTTCGAAAGAATTACGTTCCGCCGACAAGAAGGCAGTTGTCAACAACATTATTAGAAAAAGAGTATAATAATATTGAAGAGCAGACCAAAAGAAAAATTACAGATGCACTAGTACTCCATTTATCAGTCGACGGATGGTCAAATTTACGTAACGAAGGAGTTCTTAACTTCATGGTATACACCCCACAACCATTATTTCACTCATTTGTTCAGACCGGACGGAACAGACATACTGCGGAATACATTATGAATGAGATTACAACTGTTATAGATAGCATTGGAGCAGACAGATTTACAGCTATCACTACTGATAATGCATCAAATATGAAAAGATGTGGACAACTGCTTGAAGATAAATATAATAATTTGATATGGATAGGTTGTATTGCTCATACGCTACATTTAAATGTTTCAGACATTTTGAAACGACAAACAATTAGTTTTTTACTCAAAAAGGTAACCGATATAGTGACAACTGTTAGACAGTCACAAATCTTATCAGCAAATTACAAACAGATTGCAACTGAACAACAAACACAAATTGCATTGACATTGCCTTGTAAAACTCGATGGGGTAGTACGTCTCGTTGCCTTGCAAACTTCATTTCATCTAAGCACATTCTTCAGACATTATCAATCAACGATGATATAAATGACAAATTTTCTTTTGTTCAAAAAGAGGACATTTTAAGCCGGGATTTTTGGCTACAAGTTACAACATTGCGAGATTTTGTAAAGATATTTTCAGATTGGATAACTGTGTTAGAGGGTGATACTTCAAAAATATATAAAGTTTGCGATTGTTTTAAAGAAATAATGCAAAGCTTAAATAATGAATCCATACAAGACATTTTAGGTTTTAGAGATATAGAATTTCTCAAAAAACAGTTTAAAAAACGTCAAGATAGAGCACTGATGCCAGTTCATTACGCAGCTTGCATTTTGAACCCAACAAATAAAGGGCTTAATTTCACAGGACCTGAACACATGATAGCTTGTGAGAGTATTTCAACATTTGCACGTCAGAATGGTAATACAACCGAAGTATTTCAACAGTTATCTGATTACAAGTCCAAAGTTGGCCTCTGGGGCAAACAATTTTTAGAAGACCTAGAAGAACGGATGGAACCATCTGCATGGTGGAAATGTTTTTGACAATGACAATGAGACTGAGGAAGAATCTGAGGATAATGCCAATTATCCTTCAAGATCAAGAATTATGCGACACATAAATAAAGAAGACAGAGATGTTGATGATGTGTAATTTTTTCTTATATTAAATTATATATCTAATGGATACTTTTCTTAATATTATTATATTAACAAACAAAAAATATAGAGTAGATAGGTATACTTAGGTATAGGTATAGTGTGGAAAAAATAATGAGCATTGGAGGGCATTAACCTAAATCTAAAGATGTAGTCAATTAACTAACAAGAAGCATTATAATTATTGCATTCAAAGGTTTTGACAAACACGGATGCCAAACCCAGGAATCGAACGGAAAACTATGCCTCCCACCTCCAATGCTTATTATTTTTTTACATACTGTAAGGTAAAAGTAGGGTAGGGTACCATTGTAAGTACATTCAGGTATCAACTCGTCACACCAAAATTTTGTTCTAACCGGTTACACTGCCAAAATCAATGATATTTGTTTCAACCCGTCACAAGTACCTAAATTTAGTTCTATTAGGTCACATAGTCATTTTGTAGCTATTGGTCACAATGAAAATCTGTTCTTATTCGTCATCCCGTTAAAAAGATTCAACTGGTCACAATGAGGATAACTATACAATTTTCACACTGCCCAACAAAACGTGCAAAGTTTGCACCTTAAATATAGGTTGTTGTCATCGAAATTATTGCGTATTCTGCCGTCTTAACGAAAAAAACCATAAATGCCAAAAAGTTAGTTTCGAGAAAAAGTCAAAAAACTTTGCACCTCAGCCAACATAAGTTAAATTCGAAATATAAGGTGGACACTTTTGTTTATGAATAAAACAATATTGTAAATATTTTATGCATTGCATAGTATTCGATTTTATATTTATTTAAATTAGTTATTTAGAAAAAACTGTTTCTACGTCGTAAACTAAGTAGTAACATAATAGAATTACTAACATGAAATAACACAAGTGCTCACTTATGTTTTTCCGTTAGTTTTGTTTTATGAGGTCTAAGAAAAAAAACCATAAGTACACACTTATGCTTACGTTGCTAATCGGTCCAGAAACAAAAAAAACACAACTGGGTACCTGTGTTTTATTTATTTAGTAAACAGAATCAAATTATGACTTTTATAATAAAATAGGGATTAATAAAACATATGCGGGAGTAACGTATGCGGAATGAAAGCTGGACAGATTTTGACGCAGTAAAAAATATATCAAAATTAAATAGAAAGTGTATCTTAATGTTAAATTAATTTAATGAAAATGAAATAAATGTTTATTCGGACACAAATCTTAGAACTAGATCACAACTTCCGCCAAACCAGAGTATGGTTTGTTGGCAGACGAGGCTCCAAATGACATTAGGTAAAAAGTTATATTAAATTCGTCGTTACTACTATTATTAAATTTACTTTAACAAACGTGAATAATTCCAGCACCCATACACATACTTATGTATGTATAAAAATGGGCCCACGCATACATGGACGCAGTTTAGTGAAAAGGATCCAAACAGATTTGGATACGTTTGTTAATTAATTTGGGAAGTTTTGTGTGTTTTGACATCTTTCTTTAGAAATTATGGTCAATCAAGTAGAACAATGTCGCAAAACTGCATATATTATATTTTCCACAGGACACATTTGCTATGGCCGAAATCGACGATAATTCTAGTGTAATATAATATTTTAGCTACAGCCAATTTTGAGAGCTCGAATAAAGGAAATTACGTTAAACCGAATCACAAAATCGAACAGAGAGTTCAGAAGGACATCTAAATATAACAATTAAATTGATAAAAAAAATCCTTAAAGCATGGGCATCGCCAAACTTTAAAAAAGAACAAGCCTACCAACACCGAAAATAAAAATAACCAACTATGAAAATGTGACTTCGTCTTTAGGTCAAAAAATGTAAAAAACACTGCTTTTTGCAGTAACGGATGTCTCGGTGAACGAGTTATTGGTAACTTCAACTAAACATTTTTAGCAAAATAACTATTATTGTCACAGTACCTACCAATAGTCCAATGGACAAGAATATGAAATATAATGAGCAAAACATGTTTGTTTAAAAAAAACTTCCACAGAAGATAAAATTAGAGGCAAGAAAAATAATGCAATCATCTGTTTTTTTCGACATCGATGGATAAAGTACCATAAAATTGTTATTATTTGTTTAATATAACATTTTAACTTTGTCCAGATTTCATTCTGCTGTTAAATGGAATAAATTTATTTAAAAATACATTACAGTAGTAGTAATTATGTAGGTACATGATAGGTACCCACATCGCCACTAAAAATCGAGCTTAGTCAGGCGATGTGGTGCGGCTGAAGAGGAATACTAAAAGCAAGGTTTAGCCGTTCTGCTGTCAGATCAGCAGCCGGTTCGATTATAAAGACAGTTAAGGACGGTTGTACCTTGTGGGCTCCCCGGTTGGGTCTTGGATCCTACGCAGATGTCGGCTTATTTAGATGCTGGGGTAATTGAAGAAGCCTGGTAGCTCAATCTTCTCGCAGCTCGGCCTTCAGCCTCGCTTTATACTCGCAAGTGACATGCACCCTCGAAGTGAAGGTTTGAGCCTTCCACCCTTGGAACTCGCCCTTCGGACTAGCTCAACATAGATTAACATTGGTTCCGGTAATGTTTCGGCCCTCACGCGGCGTGCCCTTCGACTTCGCCCAAAATTACTGGGATATGAGCTCCTCGGGCCCCCGGAGCGAAGCTTCGGCCCTCCGTGGAGTCTGTTTTTGAAACCGTAATATTATAAGTAGTACTTGCATTAAATGCAAGACACTTCTCGTATATTATAAAGATGGTGCTGAATTACGTACAACGGCAATGTGCCTAACTACGCGCAAACTATTTCACAGGAAAGCACCTTCTGAGCCTAACGACGGAGGGCGGGAGGCAATCGGGGGTAGCCTACTAGCCTAATAAAGCATAAGTTACAACAACGCTTGAGAAATAAACCTTAAGTTCATATTTAAGCGGCTGACACTAAGCAAAAAATGCATAAGAACAAGCCCTAAGAGAAAGAAAAAACATAACTTGCCAACTTATGATTTTTCTATTTCGGAGACTTGTGATTAATAAAAAATATACTAGATCAAGCGACAACATTCCTGACAACTTGTGTGTTTTTAACTTAGTAATTTTAAACGATATACAAATATGGTTTTTCTCCTTCTGATATCAATGTTGGAGTCCAATTCGGGATAAAATATCAAAGACCATAAGTCGCCACTTAAGTCTTTTCTGCCTATGAATATGTTCTTATGGTGTTTCTGTTACAAAACGGAAGTCATTTAGCCAAAAAAACATGGACTTATGCTTGTCTAAATCGGCATCTGTAGGACATACAGAAATAACTGTCAGATAGAAAAATTCTATTTTTTTCCCTGATTCCGAGGCTAGTAATAACTCAATTTAGCAAAAAATGTCACTTATGGTTTTTCTTCTTAAGACGGCAGTATTGCTGTTTAATAAAAGGTAGGTACGGGTAAGTACCTTATTATTGGGTTCTACCAAGACATTTTTAGCACTTTAAGAGTAGGCACCCAAAGTTGACCCAAAGACTGGCACTAAAAGAAGCAGAGACTTCTAGACGGAATCAATTTACATACAAAAACGTGACTTTTATTCTTAGTTCAAATTGTTAATTGTTTTCCATATTTGGAATGGAAGGTATCTGACCTAAAAGACA
The DNA here is from genome assembly GCA_025490895.1 of Thaumatotibia leucotreta. Lineage (NCBI taxonomy): Eukaryota > Metazoa > Arthropoda > Insecta > Lepidoptera > Tortricidae > Thaumatotibia > Thaumatotibia leucotreta. The sequence goes on from JALPQI010030078.1 coordinate 11,972, forward strand.
ATAAAAATAATGAAATATATGCAAAAAACGTTTATAAACAAAAACGCATCAAAAGAGAATTCGAATTTCAAATGGTTTAGTTTAGACATAAAGGTGGGTCCACACTTGTGACATTTTGCCGAACATTATTCAGTGACCGTAACAGTAACACGTGTCAGTACCGTTAATGTGGACGTATTTTGTACGCGAACAATTTGTTAAAAGTTGCAGTACGGCACAATCCATTCCGAACACTCAAAGAACTGTTTTGACACAGACCATGTATGACCAGTCTGCAGGACAATGTATGGAGTTACGATCTACTAACCGGGCCTAGTGTGGACGCTGGTCTGTGTACTGTCACGCATCGAAGTCACGTATTACGGGCCGATCCATCTCGAGTCGGTTTTCTTCAAAGCATGTTCGCTATTTTCCCCCGACCTGTGACGTGACCACGACACGTCCACATTTGCATTTATGACACGCGTACAAGTACGCCAGATGACACAGACACAGCCATGGGCTAGGAATGGATCACGTCGTGACCTGTCCGGCGGTACGTCCCCCGCCCGCACCTCGCCGCCGCCTCGGTAGTCCATCATTCACGGAATGCACGCATAACTATAAACATCGTTTTTGTTTACTTAATTTTGTGCCGATGTCATGCCACGCAGGCTGGTTCGCCAACGTGCGTCTACACTTGTGACATTTCATCGTACACGGTGTGTAACCGTGTCAGCACGATCACGGAGCGTCCACATTGAGCGTAACATGTTCTGTTGCAATGTCACGTAGGTCCGGTCCGTCGTATTGTTACAAGTGTGGACCCACCTTTAGAGAACGGTTTTCATTTCACGCAGCCGCCACGTGAACACATAGTCGTGTATTCTCAATGCGTACCGAGCGGTGGGGAGTTGGAACGCTCAGCAAAACCAGCGTAACTCCAACCGACATTTTTTGTCGCTTTTGACTGGCCCTTCGCAGCGTGTAGCCCGTTTATGATTGTAATGCAACGGGAATTACACGGCCAGCTGGTGGACTTTGGACCCG
>JALPQI010030079.1:0-14007 GCA_025490895.1 Thaumatotibia leucotreta
ATAAGAAGCTCCCTAATATATATCCCGTGTAAAATAAAGTGGTTAGGTTAATATATCTTACGTGTCATTTTCCGCATAGTCACTCAGCATTTAAAAAAAATGTACATATGGATCACGTTTTCGATATATTTAGATAAAAATGGTAGTCTGGTAAAGTCAATGATACTGAGAGATCCACTACATTTCCCAAAATATCCCAAAATGTTTGTATGAAACGTTCCTCTTTTGTTACCAATAATGTATAGGTAACAAAAAAGGAAAAGTCCATACAACTTCCTGGGACATACTTGCTGGGACATTTTGAGTAATTTGGTCGATCTTGCTCAGCTTAATTGGCTCTACCAGCCTACTAATATCTATCATTATCGAAGAATTGATTCAAATATTCAAACTTTTTGTGAATTGCACCAATAATATTTTATATGAATTTTGATTGCAGTCGCCAATTAGTTACCATGTAAACCAAGAACTGTTTGGACAAAATAAAATCATTATAATAAAATTGTACATTTACATCTTTTTTGCCCATAATACAATTTGTCTGCGGTCGGATTAGGAGGAAATTAGTTTTGGCTATTTAGGTACACGGCCGAGTTGAAGGCCAAGTTCAAAACATTTTTTATTCTCGAAACATACATAATTATGCAACGATTTTACGATCAGTAATAAAAGCAAACCTCGAAAACTTGCACAATTCAGAAAACTACGTGACTCGATTTTTTCACTGAATCTGTCGACATTAAATTCCCTTTTCATACCAACGGCCTTTAAATGACCAACAAAAATTCAATACTCGTCCACGGCCCATTATTTCCCAAGTGATTCACAATACATATTTTCGTGTGATATCACCGAATTTTAAAAATAACAATCACAGATTGTGTCTGCTGGAATTTGGCCTTACAGTCAACGACCGCCTTAATAAGGATGTCAGAAACATTGGCTTTCGACCATTTTACTTGGGTTTCGATGATTTGGCCGCAAGGTCGACCAGAGGTTAATCATTGACATCAATGCTGTGCGTTTATAACTAAATCTTATTGTGAATTGATAATTTTGACTAAGTGACCATTATTTGTGCTTCTGTCAACCTCATTTTACGCTTTAACTTGTCAAAATATATCAATGCCAGGATTTTATTAATTATATAGAAATCTGCAATTTGGTACAGGTATACGTTTTAATGACGCCGACAAAGTGGTAGTATAAAATAAAGAAAAAAAATATTCGGGTACGTATACCTCTCCTACTCGATATTTTATTTTTTATTTTACTGTTATCTCATAATGTGGGGTGTCATTAAATAGATCTATTAAAAATAATAAGGGTCTTCAAATAAAGATTCTTCTAGTAAATAGTAAATAATCTTAGACTTTAAAGATTGTACCAAGCTAAAACATTGCAACGTTACTTACTTTCTTATAAATAATCAGTTAATTTTTTTTTCTTAATGTCAATATTTTCGGAGATAACCGCTCCAAAATAAATAGCTGTCCCCCCACCCTCTAACTTTTGATCCATGAGTCCAAAAAATATGAAAATAAAATCATGAGTAAGCTTATAAAATACTTGAAATAAAACTCTTTAGATTATAATCGGCTCAACTGTTTTTGGACAACTACGGAACCCTACACTGAGCGTGGCCCGACGTGCACTTGACTGGTTTTTTCTTTAGATATTGGAAAAATTATGCAATAAAAACAGGATGTACAAACGATAATTACTATTATTTTAGGATATTAAAAAATAAATAGTGTACATGGTAAAAGTTATTTGATACCTTTGATTTGATATCGTCGGGGTAGTGCAATACCGCGTAACTAACAAATTCAATTACGGTCAATTCGCGTGTCAATTGTTTGATATTTGAACTCTATCTGCTTTGGTAGTTACGCGGTATTGCATTTGCTATCCCCGACGATATACCGTTTAAATATGAATGAATAGGTTTCTATATAATGATTATTTTCTTACTAAACACAATTTTTATAGTGTAGTCAGGGAGGAAGGGTTGGAGGAAGTGAGGGGGGGAGGGCTTTTGCCCAGCAGGAGCATTCCACGAGAATGTCGCTTACGTAGTACTTTTATAGGAACCCGAGTTCTAGTGTGGTAATCTAGAACTCGGGTTCCTATAGAATACTAAAAGAATCGCGTTACGTAAGCGACTACGTAATTTTGGGATTTAACTTACACGTTCACAGTTTTTTCTAACTTTGAGCATTTATTTAACGTAGCTGCCATAGATAGTACTAGCGAGCCGCCTCGCCTGCGCACGGGTACTATACCTACATAAAAACCTTCCTCTTGAATTACTCTACCTATTAAAAAAAATCTCATCAAAATCCGCTGCATAGTTTTAAAGATTTAAGTGTACAAAGTGACATAGGGACAGAAAAAGTGACTTTATTTTATACTATGTAGTGATAAGCGTCACGTAAGCGACATTCTCCTGGAATGCCCCAGCAGTGGGACATCGAATAAGCTTTAATAAAAAATTATAATAATGATGCATCTACAACAACAATGTCGTGTAGTAGTGTAGTGTGGTCGCACCGCGGTGTGAGTCAGCCGCGGCCTCCCGCGGACTGCCATTGTTGCCATCGCTTGCAATTACTGTAATTGTTCACATGACAGTCACTAGTTAAAAATAAGAACTGTCTTTTACAACATACATATTCCAATCGTCAGTAGCACAGAATTAGATTTGGATAGAAGAAACAAGTTCATTCATTTGTATGGCGGCCGAGCGTGTCAGATTTTGTACTGAAGTTGTTACTTGCCTATGATTTTCAATATGTCTCAGGCCCTTGAGTATTCATATTTTTTTGTGTTGTTGCAATTGATATTACTTAAGGAGGCATTATTAATCTTTTTGTTCCCTTCAACTTACAAAATTTGACGCCCGAAAGCTGCAAGCTGCGATTAAAGACGGACAATTCAGTGGATTTCACTAAGTTCATTTGACACGCTAAGTAGATACGTTTGCTTGATCTATGGTATATATGACATCTGTGGTCAGTAAAATCTAAAATAATGTAAACAAATATAGCTGACTTTCCATAGCATTTGACAATATGACATATCGTGAAACACATTTGCAGTTACACGTTACGTTACACTATACACTAGTCATCGTTATACACAAAGTGTATACAAAACACCGAAGAAAAAGTTACTGAAAGTACAGATGATATTTAAGGTAAATTTACGTGAGTACCGTTTGTCTTTAAGATAAGAGAACCTTAAAATTCCAGTCTTTATTTATTATGTGTCTCTCTCACCCACTGAAATGAAAAAGTCACAAACGTTTGGTCAATGGTATTCGCTTACTGCCTTTTGAATTTAACAACAGTCCGACCTTACATTGCGTATCAGATACGCAATGTGTAGTACAAAAACTACTAATTGTTTAATAATTCGATCTATAAAAAAGAACAGTAGTCAGAATATAACGGAATGTTGTTAATGTTATACAAATTGATTGTATATATGAAAGAGTAATAAAAAATGTGAATTAATATGTAGTAGCCTAGCTTATAACTGTTTTGATTGATTGTTAAGATAATATTATTAATTTTTTGCTTAGCTTTGACTAAAGTTTATAAAAGATAACAGTTATAATAAGAACCGACGTCTTATATTATTATGTTGTCTAGCTAGCTAAATTGAACTTGTTGTTGTTTTTCTGGCCATTTTTTTCCGCAACTCGATATCATATGTGCCTATTTTGCGTAGTCCCAACGCTGGCCCGGTACTTGTTGGGGACTTCACATACACCCTGGAATTTCTTCGCAGGTGTATGCAGGTTCCCTCACGATGTTTTCCTTCACCGTAAAGCATTTGTGAATATTAATATTTCGTACAAATTGAACTTAATAGCACCATAATTTTGTTAGTTGCGGTGTAAATTGTATTTTATTGTTACATACATATTTGTATTTTTAGGTAGGTGCTTAAAATACTTATTAGTAGGTAAATTTTAGCCGAAATGAAAAACGCGTTAGTGGTTTTTTATTATATGTAAGGTGGCCAGTAAATAACTGAGCTTCCAGTTACCAGTGAGGTTTTAGAATACAGAAATTAGTTCAAACTTTTTACGGAACACTTCAAGATTTTTACTGAAATTAGTTCAAACTTCCGAAATAATAGTTAGAAAATATCATAATTTTTTCAATCGTTTCCAAACTTCTAAAAAGTCTCTAACGGGCCTTCTGGGATCCTACATTTCACTGGCACGGAAATGCAGTTATTTATTGGCCACCTTGTGTAGAAATGGGCCCGTATGACGTTGGCCGAAAACAAGCTAATATATACACAATTGCACATAGTTGACTAAAAAGCACATGCCACTAGCGATGAACTAGATCTGCACAGCAGGAGATGTATTTTGTACCTAGAGTAAAGAATTAAATATTATCATCAGAGAGCCAGACATTATCTCGTTCCTACAATTTGTAATCTTTTGTCTATAAAAGACACTAACTTGTCAACATTTTCATTTAAAAAGAAGGTAAGAGAAGTGTTGTTGTCTGCACTATATAGCCGAACTACGTGAAACGGTTTGTCGGATACTTTCAAGAGTAATATGTTTATAAAAAAAAATAACTGTAATAATTTAGAAATAGGCTAGTTATATGAGAGTATGTCTCAGTTTGGCAGGCAGCAGCGTCATCATAGTGGACACATTACTGCGATCGCCAATCCGCTTGCCCAGCGTGGCGATTATGGGTATTTACCTCCTAATGCGTTTGTACGCATAGTTAATAGGAGAGGCCTACGTCCGGCAGTGGACTATCATAGGCTGATGATAGAGGCAATCCATCTAAGTTCTTAGGGTAGGCAGCGCATAGGGGATTTATTAGTCACTATGTCCAAGGGTCTCAGTTCCTGATTTCCATCAGGTGGGTTGAGAGCTCAGTTGTCTAGCTTCGTCAGATAAAAAAATGTCTGCTGGGTATTTTTCATACGCCAATATTGTGTTGTAAAAGTGCGTGAATATTGAATAATGCAAGTATTCAGGTTTGTTTACTTTTTTGTTTTCTACTGACGAATAGCGTAATAACAATAAAATACTTTATTTATATAAAAAAATTACTACTTGTGACACCTATTTACTTTTCGACTTTCTATGATAACCATGTAAGCAAAACATCCTAAAAAGCCATTCGACAGTTATTCCGTCCTAAAACGATGCCACCACTCAGCCAACAATAAATACATAAACACTTTAACCTCTTATCACAAAGGAATAAAGTCCAAACTTGTTGACATATATTTGACATGGATTGTAGGTTTGACAGATGGATAAGTAGTCAAGTAACTGTCACCTCCCACGCTGCCCTTGTCTTAGAAAGATGTTGATCTAGAATCAATATTGTGGGTGTTAATTGTGCATCAAGGCAGTCATATTTTGACAGCTGATGAAATAGTTACATATTAATGTGATTGTGATCATCTAAAGGCGAGAAAGAATATAAGTATAGTTCGTGAAATATAAATTGGTAACTTTCTACCTACATTATAGTAAAAAGTAACGTTCAATTTATATTTCTCGAACTATATAACAGTATAACCAATTAAATTTTAAAATAGATTCAATGTCATGAAATAAATGAAAACACATTATTTTTGAAGCAAACACTTAAAATAAGATTAAAAACATTAGGTACTTCAATACCCACAACATGGACATATGATCTTATGGTCGCTTCCAGCCGGTGCATGTGGAGGACCAAGAGGGAGGCCTATGTTCAGCAGTGGACGTCAATAAAAAAAACTTTTACGTCAAATTACTCCGTAATTTAAAAAGGAAGGATATAAACGTTTTTGGTATTTTTTTTCATTTTTTATCGCATGTAAAGATGAGAAGAATCTAAAAATATACTGTTGTTTAAGTACATCCTGTTAAACTTATTGTGAAAACACAAATCAAACTCTTTATTAACTAAATATTAAGGGTGCTTTTTTTTGGTCATCTTTTTTTGGTCATGGACGTTGGTGATCTTGGTCGTTTTTTCTTTGGTATGATGTCCAATATTTATAATTTACATCCTTTTAAATTTGTTCTAAATCACTTTAAAATCAGCCTGTTTCCAGCATTTTCTATTAGTTGTTTTTTTCAATTTTCATAATAGATACGCCGGGTTCGCGACAGGCCCTTAGTTTATAGATCCAAGTATGAATGTAGTACCTAGTGACGCAAGTGGTGACAATAGAGCTTCCTCCGTTTGTCTGTCTGTCACACCTCGTCTGCCAACTGGGTCGCGGGTCAAGGAGTTGCTGAGGAACGAACATACCAAGCCATTGAAGAAAGTAACTACTCGTATTATAAACTTATCACTACATAAACCGGCCAAGAGCGGACCATGCTCAGTATAGGCTTCGGTAGTTATTTACAAATGGCTGGACTGAATATGTTCCAAATAGTTTTATTTCAAAGTATATGCACTATGCCGTGCAATGTGGTGACGGCAATAAGAATACATTTGTCACCACCCCAACTCCTCCTGCGGGTATCGTAAGAGTCGACTAAGGGATTGAAGTGTCACTGATCATTATTTGATAAAAGATTGATGATGGGCAGCAGCGTCATCATACGTAGTGGACACATTACTGCGATCGTCAATCCGCTTGCCCAACGTGGCAATTATGGGCATTTACCTCCTAATACGTCTATACGCATACTTAATAGGAAAGTCCTACGTCCAGCAGTGGACTATCATTGGCTGATGATGTATGTATGATGAACACCGATCGGACAAATCAACTTATCACTTAAAATCCCGCACGAAATTCAAATTGGCCAGCAATCGCAAATTCCAGTCTGTCCTTCAATTCTCAAGTGTCTCAACAGCCTATAAAACCATTATGTCCCTATTGCAGTACAACTAGTCAGCGTGGGTGAACTATTTAGTTTAATATTAACTATTTGCGTAACGTCTGTCTGTCACGGCCTAATTTATACCAGAAACCGGACTGAACGAATTTGTCGACGGAAGACAGGTGTACCGCTGATTGGTTGGTGAAATGGTTTAATTTTAATTCTAAAGTTAAACCTTTGACATATTTCGCAGTTGTATGATTTTATGGAGGAAAATTAGAGGGTAAGAAAAACGAGGCTGTTGAGAGGAATCGATAACGCAGATGGTTTAGAACAAAGTAATTAATTATTTATAAGACTTGGAAGTAGCCATAGTTTCAGTATTTTTTTATTAATGTAGGGTATGTAGGTTACCTCATGAAACCGGCATATAAACCATTTAATTCTTTGAATATTTATTTATTGGTACTAAAGTATAGGACAAAGCTAAGGTCAAATGATTCTTTATTGAAATTGGGATTGCAACAAACTCTTTTAAATTGTCTACAGGTCTAAGTTAGACATCAAATTAAACCACCTACCTACTCCCGGTTCTAACCCTACATCACTGACCTGAGAGGAACCGGTCAGAAACTTGGCGGGACTTGTTTTTTTTCAATCGTCGACACAGTGAATTTTCTTAATCTTTACACATTACAAATATTAGGGACGGGCACTGTTGTTGCAAAATATCTTATTACAGCAAATTGATATGACATTATACGCTCACGACGCTTGGTCCTTAAAATTATCCCACAAATCTTACATTCCGGACAATCTATCAGACGCCTAAGGCTGTATTCATAAAGGTTCTATTCTAAATGAGCTATTGTCCAATCATACTTGGTCTCTTATTGAAAAAGGCCCGTCATGAGGTAGGCTACTGCAGAGTCCAGACCAGCATACAAGCTGAGTCAAGTTTTCAACGCTTGGGGTATAAATGAGTAAATCAAATTTTGAGGTTAGTTCGATATTTTATTTATGTATATTGTTTTGAAAAGTCCCGCCAAGTTTTTACCCTATCACGCCAACTTCCGCGGGTATCGTAAGAGTCGAGTAAGGGATTGAAGTGTCACTGACACTGACTATTTGGTAAAAGATTGATTGGCAGCAGCGTGATCATAGGGGACACATTACTGCGATCGCCAATACGCTTGCATATTTGATTATGGGCATTTACCTCTTAATGCATCTATATATATTATTAATAGGAGAGGCCTACGTCCAGCAGTGGACTGATATATGCAGATGATGACGTGAAGTTTTTTTACGGAAATAAATATATAATTTCTTCCCAGGTTCGGTGGTGTACTGGTGTAGGATTCAAACCGAAGGTAGCTGTTAATTTTTACAATGTTGACATTCAAAGGAGCAATGTAACATGCCTAAATAAATTGTGTTTCGTTTGTTGTTTATCCATTTATCAGAAATTCAACTAGATCGCGGCTTTAAAAGCCTATAGTTCTATTGGAACCTTCGTGAATACCTGTCTCTTGCGAAATGTTCTTATTATTAATGTAGCCACCTCCATTGACTTATGGTGGCCCTCAGATAGATCGACAGCTACAACAGGCGCCGTTCGTTTGACAAATGATCCACAGATCAGTGATCAGGGAGGGAGTACATCTCTCTATTCTTCGTATTTGTTCATACCCGCTCTAAGTGTGATCAGCTCGCCTAATTTTGATACGCCATGATACTGTCGAAAAGGTTCTCGAGAGGCGGCGCAGCGTGCCGATGACCTAGTGAAAGTCGCTGAAACTAAAAGAATAACCAAACAAGTTTGGTTCAAAATTCAAAAAAAATTGTAGTTCTTTCGATTTCCGGGTGAAGCAAGTAATTTCTTGAAAAACTTTTAATGCACTATTACTAAATTTTAAAAATAACATTCAGTCTTCTTTCAGCAAAATACACTATCTACGATATTTAAGGTTTGGGACGCCCTGTATGAAGCTTAAAGGCTGAGCCACATCGAATGCGATGTGACATTTACATGCGCTATAACGCGCACGTTCTGCACACGCATTCGTTGTCTCTATCAAACAATACATAGTCAGTGACACTTCAATCTCTTAGTCGACTCTTACGACACCCGCGGGAAGAGTTGGGGTGGTGACAAATGTTTTCTTACTGCCATCACCGTTTATATATGTACATAGTATATTATCCTTAAATTCCGCTGGAGCTAATAAATTGTCACAACGTTGTCCTTGTGACATGACAGTAACTAGGGTTTAATTTATACAACAAATGTTGCTTTCAGCGGTATTTGACCATTTATGGTTAATTTCCTTGAGGCCTGTTATAGTTGACTCAAATTTATTGCGTGCGCCGCTTGATATTGTTAAGTAGGTACTTGGCTGTTTAAACTGTATATTGTTATTTTGTGCCTATCCTCGCCCTGCCCACTGTGGTTCCTATCATTACATTAACGAATTTCATTCGTTACACAAAACATGATTCGTCTAAATTCGTTGATTTCATAGAGTGGGGGATAGAATAGCGAATACTCGTTTGGTCTGAATGCACCTTAATGCCCGCATACTAGATACGAATCGTATTACAAAGATGATCAAGAATTTTCGCAATTACCAATGTATCAAAATCGCAATATAAATATGTCACTTCACAATTGTAGCCCAATTGCCACTGATAACTCAGGATGCAAAATGGGGTCGCCTGATTGCGAGCCGTGATCCCTGCTTCAACTCTCATGTGTGCTAATAAATAAATATACAGGGTGCTCGCGAGGAAACCGAAAGATTTTAACTATGCATTCTAGACATCAAAATAAATAAAAAATATTATGAGACTTAATGAAAAAAAAATTTTTTCTTTCTTTTTTTAGAGTTTTTGGATACTTTTCCAATACTCATAACAACAATTTGTTAAAATTAATTTTTTAAATGATTTTTTTAGGGGCAGGGTTTTGTGTCAAGTCTATTCTTATTTTTGGATTGTCAGGCAAAAGGTGTGGTAATATTAGAACACATTGTGGTAGCATTGTAATCAAAAAGAAGTTTTATGACGAGTTACGTCGAAAAACTTTTTTCGAAAAAAGGTTTATTATCTCTGGAACCAAGCTGAATCCAGGAAATTTTATATAACATTAAATATTCTAAATATTTAATGTTATATAAAATTTCCTGGATAAAAATTCTCAGGAATTCAGCATTAAAATCTTTTGGTTTCCTCGCGAGCACCCTGTATATCAATATCAATCACGGCAAGCTAAATCCTGTGGCCGTAATGAAAAACGGATATATCTCGCCGAATTGTTTGAAAAACGGTGTATACGCATGCCTTTGTATTCAACTTATACCTTTTTTCACTTACCTAAGCCACAGAATTAAGGTTTTTGGCATAGTTATTAGCAACTTATATTAAATTATACCATTTTCCCCAAGCTTCGGGGACTTGACTTTTTTTACTAAGGCCATTAGATTATACGTAATAAATAACGTTGTAATAAAATTACAAACTTACTTGTATAATGGCCCATAATGAAACAGTTCTGTATAAGGATGGCATAGACAAAGGCACAAACGGGCAATTAATGAAGTAAACAATGCTGCGCGGGCGCCGCTCGTGATGCGGTCTGTAGGGTGGCCAGGCTTCAAGGTATAAGGCCCCAGCCCCTCAGTACAATAATACTATACAAAGACACAACGCCGCGCGGTATGTCTACATACCGCGCGTTAACACCGCAACACTACACTACCCATACCCACTTAGTTTGATATGACAAATAACGTAGCTTTAAAATGACACTTTACACACACTGCCTCGGGCTGCCCGTGCACCCGAGTGCCCGCGTTTTCAAATTTTATCCGGCGTTCGGGAGGACCAAAAAGGAGACCTCCCAACGACCAAAAATGACGCCCAGCAAACTCCGCAAGGAGGCTGAAGGAACCAGTAAAAAAAAAATACAGGGTGAACGATATGAAGTGTTACCAATTTCAAAAGACAGCGATTATTTAGCATCAATTTATTATTATAAGTAAGAAAAAACAAGAGAAGAAATATTAAGTTCTGTGATTAAATTTACTTTTAGTTCATAATATGACTACCTTTTGCCTTGACTATGGTCTTCAAATGGTGAGAAAATATTTGCTCGCAGCACGTTTGTGATCTAGTGGTAGTGGTATGTGCCAAAAAATCACTTCGGTGGTACATTGAGCCAACGCAACTGAGGCTTATAAATACAAGGGACAATAGCTGTGACTCTAGTGAAAAAGGATAAAACTCCCCGAGGCTTGTGAAAAAATGGTACAAATTTAATGCAAGTGCATAGCTATTGTTTATTTGATTAATAGACTTCATACAATATTACAGCTTAAGCCAATGCATCGTATGACAAAGTACAGTAAAAACCAAGCTAAGAAATATAATTAATTAATATCCGCGCAGAACTTCAATAAACGGGGTTTCAATGTGGATAGCTTATCAAATAATAAGTCGCAGTAAGGTACTATAGTTAAAAGTTTGTTCAGCAAGACACGTGCTTGTGGGATTGGGGAAAATTGGAGAGCTAACTTGCAAACCGTATCCTCAGCAAGGAGGTGATGGTTTCGGCTGCGCAAGTACTTATCGGGTACGAATAAAGCGTGTACACATCGTTTTCCAAAATGGCCAGCGAGTTGTACCCATTTACACTAAAGCCACAGTACGTCATAGTACGTATCGTTTTTTGTCAGCCTCCGTAGCCTAGTTGGTAGTGACCCTGCCTATGAAGCTGGAGGTTCCGGGTTCGAATCCCGGTGAGGGCATTATTTGTGTATTTATTACAAATATTTGTTCCTTGGTGATGGCTGTCTATGTATTTAAGTATCTGTATCTGTCTATTATATATATCGTCGCCTGGTAACCACACCACAAGCCTTAATTGCGCTTACCGTGGGACTAGGTCGATTTGTGTAAGATGTCCCAAGATATTTATTTATTATATTATCGTTCAAAACCTGGCTCGTACCAATGAGTTTTTCCGAAACTTATGTACGGAATATCAGATGATATTTACCATTAGCTTTCGGTGAAGGAAAACATCGTGAGGAAACCTGCATATATCCGCGAAGAAATTCAAAGGTGTATGTGAAGTTCCCAACCCGCTTAGGGCCAGCGTGGGGACTATAGCCCAATCCCTCTCATATATGAGAGGAGGCCTGTGCCCAGCAGTGGGACATTATATAGCCTAAAATATTATTATTATATTTTAAATATTAATATTGTCGTGTGGTCACCCACCCTTTTGTCCCTGCTGGCCGCCGGCGTGGCACGACCCGCATGCCGGCGACAAATTAGCGTGAGGTCCTGCCACCATGCCATGAACTTATACTTTATCAATAATGAGTTCTCACGAGGCTCGTTTCATACATTTTCTGGTCCTGCCACCATGCCATGAACTTATACTTTATCAATAATGAGTTCTCACGAGGCTCGTTTCATACATTTTTGAGTATTTCTTAGAGCGTTTCAGTAGCCTCATTAATCTGGCTACATGTTTGTAGAGTGGATGAATACGCTGGTCCTATTCTTAAGGTGCAAACCGAGCATTCGCTCATTCTATCCCCCTATGAAATCAACGAATTTATGAAATAACGGTCTTAGTAGATACGGGTCAAATTTCTCGGGTATATGCCTCTTAGGGGCCTTTGACGAGTTAATGAGCATTCTATGATTTTTGTACTATCTAGTAATTATTCCTCTCTTCACTAATCCCGCTATTTTATCCAATTAAAACGATTCCTCTGAACGATAATTCAGAAAAAAAAATCTGAATTATCGTTCAGATTTCAGTTTCGTTTGTTATATGTGGCTACGCTAATCGTTAGCCATTAGCAACAATTGTTACATACAATCATACAATAAATTCCAAAGATTTCAACGACGCTTTACTCTCAATTTCAAAATACCTTATTCTCTACACTTTATTTATTTACATAAGTCCCTTAGTATCTAAATTAAGTTAATATAAATAAACAAGCGTTAGTTCGCAATCCAGCGTATTTGTCAACATGGGTATATTATAGGGCCTGTAGCCAGTGATGCAATATTGTGAAGCAATGTTGAGATTCTGCCTTTATATCTGATTTAAAGGTAGATATAAATATTGTTACTTAGACCTAAACCAACCAAACCTCCTGCGGGTGTCGTAAGAGGCGAATAAGGGATTGAAGTGTCACTGACCATTCTACAAGATTGATGATGGGCAGCAGCGTCATCATAGTGGACACATTACTGCGATCGCCAATCCGCTTGCCCAGCGTGGCGATTATGGGCATTTACCTCCTAATGCGTCTATACGCATAGATAATAGGAGAGGCCTACGTCCAGCAGTGGACTAAGATAGGCTGATGATGATGACCTTAGGCACTGCGACTCTACCGCGAACTACCGAATCCGAAAATTGCGGGGCTTTTTCTCTGTCACTCTAACGACGCGTTCGTTGGAATGACAGAGACAAATCCTCTGAATTTACGAACTTTAAAGTTCGAAACTTGGTGGTTTTGGAATTATGAAATGGTGCCACTGAAAATGAAAATTAAGATTCCCATTGAGATAATTTCAATTATAGATATTAGATGTCATATACCAAAGAAAAACGACCAAGATCACCTATGTCCGAGGTGGGGATCGAACCCACGTACTCAGCTTTCGCGGCTGATGCCTGTACCCCTCGGCCACTCGGTCTTAGCAACCACCGGTCAAATTTCTCGGGTATATGCAATCCCTTACAAGGCTAGGCGCCTTTGACCATTCTCTAAGGGAAAGCACTAACTACATGCCTGCACCTCCTATTTAGAATACTTTACAGTTTTCTAGAATAGCTAGAGAGAGATGGTGCTGCCATCTATTGAACATATTGTGAAAACACAAATCAAATTATTTATTAACTAAATATTTTGATTTGTACTTTTAATTTTTCTCCAGTAGTCACACTACTTAATACTATATAAATTATAAATATTAGATGTCATATACCAAAGAAAAACGACCAAGATCACCTATGTCCGAGGTGGGGATCGAACCCACGTACTCAGCTTTCGCGGCTGATGCCTGTACCCCTCGGCCACTCGGTCTTAGCAACCACCGGTCAAATTTCTCGGGTATATGCAATCCCTTACAAGGCTAGGCGCCTTTGAACATTC
>JALPQI010030080.1:0-14316 GCA_025490895.1 Thaumatotibia leucotreta
TATGCCGCAAAATATTTTCTAAATAATTGAATAATACGTATTGGATGCTATTGGGTAGTTGCAAACTAAGAATAGTAACAGTGAACATATTTTAAAAAGGTTTTTTATTAAAAATACGGCTTCGTTTCGTACAAAGTAGAAGTCGATAAATGATAATGAAAACACAAAATTTCATCTAGTTTACGAAAAGGGGTACTTTTTAAAGTCTCGAATCTCTGAAACTATAAGACCTACGGTAATGCATGTTAGCTCAACTTGTTGAAAATTTATTAGTCTTTAAACGTTTATTTCCATATGATATCAAAAAACGTAAGGTTTTTAAAATAAAAATCAGAAACTAAAAAATGGCCGTAAATTTCGCAGTTTTTCACGTACAACTTTTTTTTGCTTGCAAAATATGGTTTTATACTGTCCTATGGTATCTAAACAACATACCAAAAATGCAGCGATACTACTTGATTTGCGAGTTTAGGGTAAAATTATGTACGATTTGACCGTACTACTATGGCTATCGTTATTTTAGTTCTGTAAAAGTGAAATGATGTCTTAATTTTTTTGTCATGTTATTTTATGCCGCAAAATATTTTCTAAATAATTGAATAATACGTATTGGATGCTATTGGGTAGTTGCAAACTAAGAATAGTAACAGTGAACATATTTTAAAAAGGTTTTTTATTAAAAATACGGCTTCGTTTCGTACAAAGTAGAAGTCGATAAATGATAATGAAATTAATGAATCAAACATGTAAATACTTTACAACAACAAAGGAATGATAATGGCTTTAAAATAAGCTAACCTTTTTTATAGCAATTACGTGTACCTAATACTAATAATTATAATAACTAGGCTAGACGAAAGCCAAAATACGAATCTTTTTAATTAAGGATAAAAAAATAGAAAATGAGATTATCTGTGACCGATTTAGGAAGAACGTCCCACTTTATCGATAGGTATTATTTGACCCTTTCGCTTTTATAGACATATTGATAAGACCGAAAAGGACAAAGAATACTTAGCGTCTTGCTAAATTAGGACCGTACCAGAGTCTTTCGCAGTTGATTTTTTCTATGGTAAGCACATCTGTTACGACATTGTGGGATTATCCGCATTGTGAAAAAGTAACACCAATATCAATTTGTTTAATTAAAACAAAAACAAATTGATATTTTCTTATCATGAATTGATTACTGTGCCCTCTATAGCAAATTTAACGCAACGGAGAGTTGTCGAGTTTGCGGACGATTGTGGTAGACACACGTCTTGGAGTGGCTTAAGGTTGTAGTACCTTCGAAACGTTATGCACAGATGTCGCTAGTGAGCTTCACAATACCATTGACTAAAGTCGCCTCCATAATTAGGCGAACTAAACTGACAGCTAATAATGATACCAGACATAGGAAAAAATAAATAGTGATAGGTAATGTCGATACGAACATATCAATATAAACTTGTACGGCCTTTTTTAGGACATGTAAGTATATTAACGTATCTTCCTCGGTCTTGTCTTAAACATTCGCAAATACGAATGCAAATAAGAATAACTGCCATACAGTTTTCGTTACACCGCTACCCTTGTCATAAAAATTATGTGTCAAAAACCTTTTTGACACATAATTTATAGGTAACGTAATTTGAATTATCAGTAAGCGATGGTAACAAGATAAAACTTAACCGAACTGTGTAACGTAACAAGAAAAACAAATACAAGTAAAAATAATGGTAACAAAACTTTAACACAACTTGACAACGTAAGGCTTTCCTTACGTTGTCAAGTTGTGTTAAAGTTTTGTTCGTGAATCTTTATTCACACAAAAACAATGTAACGGAACAGACTCAACAGACCGATCCGATGGCGGAATTCGATTTCGAATGAACTTGAACTATCATACGCAGTCATACTGTCAATAGTGTCAACAAAACAAAATGGCCGACAGCGTTTTTACCAATGTTCAAATCGATGTTTGATCATTTTATTTTTATGTTCCTTAAATTATTATTTCTTTATAACACTATTGGTATAATTTTATATTAATAATGCAATTTGACTAATTATCTGGTTTGAATTTAATTTTTAAATGTCGATATGAACAACACTAGCAAATTTGTGGCAACATTGGCGTGCATTGAACTGTCAAGTTAGTTCGCCTAATTTTGGAGGCGACTTTAAATTAGCTGTGTTTCACGGAAGGTCGTCTGGTGTAATTGGAAGCACGTTGGACCGGCAATCCAGAGGAAGCGGGTTCTATCTAATCCCGTGACAACCAGAGTCTTTCGCAGTTGGTTTTTTCTATGGTAAGCACATCTGTTACGACATTGTGGTAAATTTGGAGACGTTTATAAATAAGGGGATTCCGTATTGGTATAATTCAGTCCTTTTGGTAAGCGATAAAATGACACGTTTTTACTAAGGCGGTCACATTTTTTGTTATATCGCCAGCAATTTTGTATTTATACCTACAAAGTCGGTTTTAATAAATTAGTAATAATAATCAAATATAGATTTAGGTAAGCAGTTTGAGTGAATAACAACTAAACCCAGGTCTTTCATTATTTTAGAATTAAGTCAGCAAATAAAACTCACTTTAGTATACATAGATAAGTGCAAAATATGTATCGAAAGAATCCGCTCATAAATATGTTACGACTACGTTCTTATTACATAGAATTAAAGTGCATTGGGACATATTTTAGACCATGTTTTATACACCTTATTTTACCGTGAAAAAGGTTCAAAAATATAAATATTTTATATTATATTTTACTTAGTTGTTATTCATTTAAATTTAGGGGTTGCACAAATCGCCCCGAAAATGTTAACATTACTTATAAATAGTTTTATTTATTATTTGAATGTATCTAGTACGATAATTTATTTGAAAAACTGCGTGTCTTGTACTGTATAAATAATTTTAATATAAGGACCTCGCATGTTTCTAGTTATTTATTAGTAGATAAGTAGCATTTTTAATCGAACGTGTGTTTTTAATTAAATTGTCGTTTTATTTCTAAAATAATTGTCTCATTCATTTTCTCATGAAAAAAAATATCAAAAAAATCGAATTAAACGCTAAAAAATTCTAATTAGCATGTCTAGAGTATTTTCAATGGAAAAATCCACCCTGAAAAGTGATCTCAATTTTCCATATTTAGGTGTTTTATCAGATTTCTTCTGAGTCATCATCGTCTTCACCATATCAGCCGAAAGACGTCCACTGTTGAACTTAGACCTCCTGAAACATGTGGCCGCCACACGAGAATCTTTCCGCCCCAACGACCATCGGTTCTAGTTGCAATGTCCCGCCCCGCCCAGCGCCCACGTCCACTTCAGTTTAGCGATTTGGAGAGTTTGGTTGGGAAATGTAGTGGATCTTGTTCAGTATCATTGACTCTACAAGCCTACAAATTTTTATCATTATCGAAGACGACATTATCCAAATCATTCCAAATGCACAATTTTTTTGAGAAATGTTGAGTATGAAAAATCGTAACACAATGGAATAAAAATCCTTGGACACTTCCTCCTTTTAGGGACTAAATATGCTCATAATTTTGGGCAGATCAAGTACAAAATCGTCAGCAAAATAAATACGGAACCCTAAACTTGGTTCATTTCGTTGAACATTTTATACCCACTATGGTCTCCAATCAGTTCAGTCACTAAGGCCATCTGACAACTATTTATTGAACTAGGTATTTTAGTCATACGCTTCGATAATGTCAGTTTCACTCTGAGGTTCGCTGCGCAGTTCAAACTTGTTCCCCAAGAGGGCGCTGTTCTGCAAATGCGTTTTGACATTCTAAAAATAGATGGCGTTATTTCAATAAATTTATAGGTTCCGCCATTGGAACATTATTTTAAAATTTTGATTATGATTTTAAGAAAATCTGGCGCTTGCAATCGTCTCTATACCCTTAGATCCCATATGGTAAGAGAGACAAGCGTCCAGATGGAGTGACGGTGGTAGCATGGAAACTCGCTAGGGCCTTGGTGTGGCACGTGACATTCTTTCAGCTCAGACCCACAACATCCAGGTAACATGCTCGCTGACCGGTGCTGCGGCTGATCAAAGTTAAAGTCAAATGATTCTTTATTCAATTTGTTACTGCAACAAACTTTTGAATGGTCTATGTTAAGGTGCGTTCAGACCAAAAGAGCATTCGCTGTTTTATCCCCCGCTCTACGAAATCAACCAATCACGTTTTGTGTAACGATCGAATTTCGTAGAGTGGGAGGTTAGAATAGCGAATGTTCGCTTGGTCTGAATGCACCTTTACACATAAAATTAAAACTACCTAGGTACCTACTTAGAGTAGCTCAGATTCTGAAGCGCCGCGAGTATTCTCGTTTATTAGGTACATGACTATAATTTTGTTTGCCGTGGAGACCTTAGGCCATGGTCTCCTATTTTATGCTGTACGCGGCGTCTGACGTTAGCGTCAACGTTCAATTCCGCTCCTATCGACGTCTGAATGCAACGCACAGCGTCTGCGGTCAATACGTTCGCCGCAGAGAAGTGCGTAACTTAACAGCAGATCCGACTGCATCACTATCTTTTTCCCAACATTTATGCATATAAATATTGTTTTCACACCACCTATTCGAATACGGGTCTTTTCTTCCCTGCTGGGAGGTATCAAAGTGGCACTTTTCTGTTTAAGGACTTTTATTGCCAGCTTAAAAAAATACAATGAAATATGAAAATAAACAGTACGTTCATAATTGATAAAAAGTTCTTCAGAATCGATTATTTGCATAAATATTAAATATGTGATATATCTTTTATTTTTCTCATAGGTGGTTTGAAAATCAGTATCTGTCACACGCTTTGAGTATTTAGACGGGAGATGTTGTAAACGGGCGACCCCCTCCGGCAAAGTACATTGGCCAGCTGGCCAGCTTCGTTATATAAAACTACTTGAAGTCACATCACCGCCATTTTGCATTGATCCGTGTCGCGGGACGTTTCTCCCTAAAAATGGTGAATTGTGCTGTATTGTCCTGTAAAAAACGATCCGGAAGCTCAAATTTGCAGCAAGATCGTGTTTCTTATCATAAGTAAGTATTTTTTACTAACCATTAAATGTGTATTGAAGTATAATCGTAATTAAAGAAAAAATCGTTTGCGATACGTAAACGACAGAAAAATGTAAACAATGAATACAGTGGTACGGGGGCATATCGGCTTTAGGGATGTGACAAAGTGACTCAACATTTGAATCATCGTTCAATCATTCATTCAATCACTACAGTTTACAAATAGGCTACTTGACCCATTTTTAAAGTTTGTCGTGTATAATTAATCAATATCAGAATAACGGAAAAAAATATAAATATATTTTTTCACGAAATTATAACTTAAAATTTAAACTTTCGTTACCGCGCGAAAACGATACTAGCCATAGTAATGCTTAGAATATCTGTGGTGTGACGTCACTCAAACCGAAAACAAACATTTGACATGTCACTTATGTTATGTCAATGACACAGCAAAGCTACATGCCTACATGTCCATGGCGAACTTCACTCGTATAAGATTCGACATAATGATGATGACTTCAATCCCAGTTGGGACGGTGACAAATGTATTGTTACTGTTAAGATGGGTAGTTAGATTTAATTATTGAGTGTAATTTACATAATTGTATGAATACCTATATTTCTAATGAGAGGATTTTAATAAAATATGAATATAATTATATAATAGGTGACTTTTATTACTTGAGCCTGGCAAACCTACCTACTCGGCAACAGAATAGAAGAGGCAATCATCGACTTAAATACATGAGTAACCCGGTTCAATAATATTTTGATATGAAGATAGAACCTACAGATAATTATAAAGTAATTTAGCGCAGATGTTACTGCTAATATGGTTTTCCGAACTAATATTTAATTCAACTGAATTCACATTTTTAATTTTTATTAGTAATAGTATTTTAGACAATCATTCATTCATCAGTCAGTCAGTGACTTCATGACTCATTCATTCAGGTGTGTCGCATCACTATTTCTTTAGTATCATGTTCGTATGTGTGCTGCTTGGTTACGTGAAAACTTTTTCTGTTTGCGTGTAGTTACTATTGTGTGCATTTATGTCGAAGTGTGGGTGTATCGCAACAGTCAAAACTGTGTCTGTTGAGTTACTTATCTTGTAGTGGTGTGCTGTACGTGTTTACCTCGTCCCCCGCTAAAATTGGTGAAAAAATTTGTTCGAAGACTTTACGTTATCACACCTCCCGTCTAAATACTCAAAGGTCACACGGTATCAAAATTATTTCGTCTCGGGCGTTAACGCTTGAATTCTTCATCCTTCATTGCGCTCAGGATTCAGTATATGCCCACGCCGGAAATATACCATTTAGATCCCTTGTGACACAATCTAATATTTTATTATTCTTTTCATTTGTATCATACAGTGCATTGAAAGATTTAATAAATTCTATCAATAACTCGTATTTTTCTTTATTAAATTTCGACAATTTGTTTGACGCGAGAGACGACGTTCACGCTGCAATGGTTCGAAAAGACTAGAAACGCGGCGCACAGCTTTTGATAGCCGCGTGCGACGTCAAGACGCCAACGTCGACATGTGAAAGAGACCACAACAGTACATACGTATAGTGAGCATTCAGACGCAGCGTACGACGTAACGAGACGCCGCATACGGCGTGAAATAGGAGACCACAGCCTTAGAGCCCAGAATGCTTAGTCAAGTTGCCAATAGCTAACGCTTAGTAGCGTATCGTAGTTTTCCCTCTCTGTCACTCATTAATATTAGTGCAAAGACAGCTAGCTGCCTTTCGTATACGATTGACGACTAAGCGCTAGCGATTGGCAACTTGTCTAAGCACCCAGGGGGGTTACAATGACGTAAAGAAGCTCAGTTTAGAGAGACAGGGACAAGCCTATATGAGTCGTATATCACTGTCCCTTTCCCTGAGTTTATTTTCCAAAATAAAGGTCAAAATGTGTACAGACAGACGATTTTGGATCAGCTTATTAAAAATGTGTCCAAACCAGTACAATAGGGCAGGCTCTCTCATTAAATTGACTTGGTAAGTTACCGTCAATTGGTACAACTTTGCACGGAAATTCATGTTTTTTTCAAGTAACTCCTAAAGTATGTGTTATCTGTACTTTTTCTTACATTGCTAAGCTAATCTAGTTCAAAATACATTAGTATCAGGGTTCAAAGTATGCCAAATACTAATAGTTTAGCTTCTAGAAACATTTAAAGTTACAGTCAAAGTTGTAGCCAAAAGCTTCAACTTTGCCTAGTGGATTATCTGTGGTAATATATGGAGAATTCAAAAATGGAAACCCTTTTTAATATTATAGCAGTCATATCTAAGCCAAGGTGTCAGTAAAATACACTAAATAACTACGCAAGTCTTTTTTATACGACATAGGCATAGTTGTGACGTGTTCGACAGCATTTCCATACATTGTTCCAAGTGTAGCTAGGGTTGTGCGAAACAAAATAGACACCAATAATTTTACAAATTTAAAAAATTGCATTTCTTTTATTAATTTGCTTATTTTCAGTATTGTAAGGGTTGAAATAACAAATAGTTAATAGTCGCTAAAGACTTAATTAATAAAACTATTTTTTATTCATATATTTTTCATTACGGTACATAACTACTTGATAGTGACAACCCTAAACTAGGCAATTTTGGGACATGTACATTCTAAGAAACCTTTCCCAACATTGCCCGTCGTTATTCTGGCCTTAAAAGAGTTTATTTACATGAAAAACTACATAAAGCATCACAAAGAGCATATTTATTTACCATGTGAGTACTCCACAAGTGGATATAACAGATATTTTCGCACTTATAATAAAAGTTTTGAACACATCGAAAAAAGACGTGGTTACTTTTTTAGCGTTGACACCGACTGTGTTTAAAAGTACCTGTGTTACCAGGAAAAAATATGTTGAAATGGGTTGCCAGATAAATTCTACAAATTTTACTATTTATAGAAGAAAAGAATATGTACAGTTTGGTAGAAAAATAGGTTTTTGTAAAATGGGCAAAATTGTAGCCGGTTGGCAAAGTTGCAGCAGTTGACGGTAGTCGTAAAATTAAAATATTTATGTAGGTATAATTTCTGAATTAAATGTAAAATGGTTGAATATCTGAGCGTTTCAACCGCCTAATTTTGTTGGCATATTTTTTGCCGAAGTTTCTAAACGTCTCAATGTTATACTTCGTCATTTGTAATGGTACTGTGCCTTCTTCAAATGACAAAGTAGCACATTGTAACGAATAGAAACTTCGGCAAAAAATATGCCTTCAAAATAAGGTGGTTGAAACGCTCAGACATTCACCCAAATCCTACTGATGAGCAATAAAATTTATTTATTGATCCGAATATTCAATTATATCGGTAGAAACTATTTAGTTGAACAAAATGCCATCAAAATATCCATTATAAAAGTTAATTAATGCATGCTATGGATGGCGTAATCAATGATTGTGTATCTAATCGAATAATTTCCGCAAGTATACGACGTAGGTGCCGCCTTGAGTATCGCTATGTGTTAAGTGAGAGTGAAAATAAGTTTCTGACAAAAATATTTTCAGTACAGGTGGTGCTTTTTTGACGCACTAGTGTGAGAAGTGGTTCATTTCTCGTCGTTGGGAGGGCCATCTGTACCGAAAAATCGTACGATACAGGTGCGAAAATGAAGTTCGTAACTTGTGTCTAATTATTAATTTATCACACTTCGTTTAGTAGGTACTTCATTTCTTTCGCACTCGTATCGTAATGCACTACATACTTTGATACAACTTTTTATCATATATAAACTGTAGATGTAATCATAATCATAATATCATTTATTGCACCATGGTATGAATTTTAGTTGTTACAAAAATAATTATAGTATCGTTCGGGAAATATTATTTGAACGACTCTTATCTTACTTACGACCTTTTGTTTTGCATCATTAACAATAGAAAAGTGCTAGACTGCTGATTGTCTAGTAAGTGTAAACGCAAAACAAAAAGTTGTAGGTAAGATAACAGTCGCCACACAGTCGGTCAAATAATATTTCCCGAACTTTACACATGGACCCTGGCAGGGTATGGTAACATGTTCTTAAGCTAAGTTTATATCTACACAAAAAAACCATAGCTACAAACAAGAGTAGACTTGTAGGTATTATATTTAATCATTTCATGTAAGTAGTCAAAAGACGAAAGAAACGACCCCAAACTATACACAATGATTCTTAATCCGTGATCAGGAGTAGAAAAACATTAAAATTTAACCAAAATTTTACTTATTCGTCGAGGTCTCACGTTATTTGGTCACTGTTTAATTAATTAAAAGTGAAAACCTAACTAAAACAATTTACCACTTAATACATGGTCATCCTACAGTATAAAGTTTAACCATGATATGTCAAGTGCCATCAGTATGGCGGGAAATGGGAAATTTGACGGATCTTATGTCAATAAAGACTTCTATTTACTCATTACGTGCAACACTGATGCGACGAAAATAATTGGTAGGAGATTAACATAAAGTGCATTACCTAGACTTTAGTTTGCAAGCAAAATCTAGCGGAAGTAAAACGATTTGTTTTCAAACAGTACAATTTACTTAAATAAAAACAATAAACCTGCATTACGTCGTTACGTTCCCAAGTTCCTGTGGCCACTTTTCGACTGTCATCGGATCAGCTCCATTATTCTCTTGTCTTTAGGTATGTGTCCTACCCAAAGGAGATAAGCTTCTATCAATTTTGATTTGGCAAATTTTCACATAATATATTAGGCACACCGTATGATTCTTTACAATGTGCAAAAATTAAGGAATGCACGTGTATTTAATTTTATCGGTATCCCTGTAGACCAGCACGAACCCTGTAAAGTGTTTGAAACGAATTTCCTGTTCGAATACTTTACAGGGTCCGTGCTCTATTTCATAAGTAGTGGGAGCCACTCCCGCCAATAAACTGTCCTCAGTCTGGCGGACTATTTTTATGTAAAACCATGCTAGTATTGTCAGTTTCGTGTATTAAAAAAAGAGACCAAAGAGCTGGTGACACCCTCGCACAACGCATCAGCATTGCGATACAGCGAGGAAATGTCGCCAGCATCCTCGGTACAACACCACAACGGCCAATCTTAGATAAACTTATAGGTTAAGTTAGATAGATTTAGTTAAATTTAATTTATGTACATATACATTGTACCTATAGTTCAAAAAATAAAGACCGTTAAAAGTCTAATTCCAGTACTTTCTATGAATAGAGTCGGTGCTGTATGTATCATCATCATCATGCGGATTCTGCTGCTGCTGTGTATCTTCGTTTTCCATCAAGCGCGAGTTCACGGGGACTTCGATGACGACCAGGTAAGCCCTATTTTATTCATACACATCATCAGCATATATCAGTACCACTGCTGGACAAAGGCCTCTCCTATTATTCAGGATATTACGCATTAGGAGGTAAATGGGTCAAAATTCTTTTCTCCTCACTAGCTCGTAAAGCGCTCGTTTATCCTTTAATACGAACGTATAAAAACGCATATTATTCACTTGTGTGGCAAAGTAATGACCTTGGAGCGTAGCGCGAAGTAGCATTCGTTTAACAGATAACAAAACGTAAAATGCTCATGGAAATAGTTCCATATTAATGATAATTAAATAATTTGTTTGAAAATTTTGTGTAAAATACAAACCTTTATATAATATGATGATTTTAACATATAAATCCTAAAATTCCATAAGTAACAATTGTTTTAGTGAATGATGATAAGATGACTAGATGCAATCACAAAACGCAGAAATTTGTCAACATTGTCAATGAATATTATAGGTTATAATCTTTATTCACCGAGTCGAACATGCATAAAAATAGTATATACTAAACAACTTTCAGAGTGTTCTGTTATAATTTTGTAAAAATAATGAATGAGAATGATTTAATAATGCATTGGCGTTGGTGTGCAACTACAGGAATGTGTTAAAATCGTGCTGCGTTTAGTTTTTCGTGCTAAGTTTACTGCGACAAAATCTTGCATTAAATATACATGATGCATTTCGAAAATTATTATCACTAACCTGATGATGATTGTAATGTGAACAAATAATTACCTTTTTTGAGTTTCCTCGCTATAGTGAGGGGAAAAGTTTTGTGTTACACACGGGTGCAAACGTATTTTACTTCTCGTATGGTAAAACACTCGCTGCGCTCAGGATTCTATTTTAGAACCACTCGCTTCGCTCGTGGTTCAACTATAGAATCCTTTCGCTTGCTCGTGTTTCAATTTCATACTCGCGGGTAAAATACAACTTTGCACCCTTGTATTTATAACAAATAACTATTTCGTTGTCTTATTTTGTGTCCCTAAAAAACGTGACGCAGTGGTAATTTTTGTATGAGATGATGTTTTCAATTTCTGATGTGTGGATTCAAACGTAGCGTGAAAAAGAAATACAAGTGCATCGGATTTTTTATATACTGAGTCGAAACAGCAAACTAAAAGCGTGACAGAGTGCTGGTATGAAACAAAACAACGAAAATCCAATGTCCATAATTGCCACGCTGGGCAAGCGGCTGGGCGATCGCAGTAGTATGTCCAACTACGATGATACTTCGATCCCTAAGTCGACTCTTACAACACCGACGGGCAGAGTTGGGGTGGTGCTAAATACATTTAGCTAGCAGTCTACTGCTGGACGTAGGCCTCTCCGTTTAACTATACGTATAGACGCATAAGAACGTAAATGCCAGTAATCGCCACGCTGGGCAAGCGGATTGGCGATCACAGTAATGCGTCCACTATGATGACGCCCATCATCAATCTTTTATCAAATGGTCAGTGACACTTCAATCACTTAGTCGACTCTTACGACACCCGCTGGAGGAGATGGGGTGGTGACAAATGTATTCTTACTGCCGTAATAAAAAGTGATTTTTATTGGTGAAGTGATGTCTATTTTTTATACGGTCAAACAGGTAAATTAATAGATACCAACAAACGTCGTCACATACAGAGGCAGTCAGAAATGTGATCAAACTGAACTTATATTATTACAGGTTGTGGGAAGACACGACGTATTTAGAAAACAGAAATTAACAGTTATCAAAAACACAGCAGAAGAGGCGAGAACACGGGAAGAGGCGAAAAGCCGGGAAGAGGAAAGAGCGAGGAAAGAATGGGAGCTTACTGAAAAAATTAAGGAATATTTCAAGAAATTACGCAAGCAAGCTACATTTGAACGGCCAGATAGTAGACCAAGACTAAAATTTAATTTGGGGGGAATGGCTAAAGGAATTCAGGTAAGTAGTTAGGTAAAAAACCTTTTCTAACTAGTGCGGAAAAGTAAACTTTGCGAGAAAGTGCGAGAAGTGGGTTATTTTACGTCAGGTACGCAAAACTTCGGAGGGCCATCAGGTGGCTTATGATGGTCCCGTTTTATCTGTTTATCGTGCTAGCATCACTTTCGCACTTACGTACTTGTTAGAACCTGACGGCAACAACGACAAACGATTAAGGGTTGTTCTCATAAAAGTGGCATCGGCAGGGTAAAGTAAATGAAAAAAAAAGTAGTTATTTTTTAGCTTTTTAGATTAGAATATGTTTTTGAGTTCATCAAAGATACCAAATTGGTGAAAGGGAACGAACTAGTCGTAAAAACGTAGAAGTTATGGCGAGTTGAAATTTTAGACATACAGGAGAAAGTGACAACACAGGGTATTAGGGAAAATGTGGCAGGTTAAAGAGAGTTTAAATAAAAAAAACAAGCTTACCACTAATAGTTCAACTCTTTTATTGAACCTGAACTTAAAATACATCGACCGTTATGATTTTACGCCCTAATATTTATATATATTTATATATATATATATGGGCGGCGTACCTTCCAAATATATTATTTTCTTTGATTAAAATAATGAGATGTTGAATGTTATTGTAATCATAATTTCAATGTGTATTTTAGTAAGATTGTTGATAACTTCCGATTACAATATGTGTTGATAAAACTGTATTGTAGCATGAACTATTAATTACATGATTGTAGTTTTATTCTCCTAAAGCTTTTTACATTTTTTATGTATAATTAAATAAAATGGGTATTAATGTGTTGTAAATTACGTCACTTGTTTTGACCAAACCAGGTGGCGGGAGATCTGGTGGAGTTGTTTGTTACCGAGTATTTAAGCCCATGCGCCCTTAGAAGCAGGTTCATTACTTTCTTGGAAATTCTGTATATACTTGAATTAAATAAAGTATAACGTATTTGAGTGGTTTATTTCCAATAATATATCAACAATGGAGCCCGAAGGCGGAACGCCGCCGACATATACCTATAGTATCCGGGAAAATGTATGTGAACTCAAGGTTGAAGGTTTTAAGTTGATTGTGTTCTAAAAGTGCGTGATTATGAAATAATGCAGGTTTTTAGGTTTGTTTACATTATTGTTGGACGCCACCCTTCCCAAACGTGCTTGCAGCATTACCGCGCTGGACGGCAAGCGTGATTCTTTGGACACGGTGAGAACTGGAACGGGAAACAGAATCGTAAGCTGGTCCCAAGTTCTGCGACAGAAGCTGAGGCCCAAATGTACTCACACACGTAGCATCCCACAGCAGGTAGCGGACAAGAGGCCGCTACGGCGTAGGCAATGCCCAGGGAACCAGCGTTAAGCCGTCCCGTCTCTTGCCATCTGTACGGCTCAAGTCCTGAGGCTCCGCTATGCAGGGAACATTCGCCGAGAGCCGCGACCAAGTCATTAATCACATGGTGTCTCGGAAAACGCCCCGTAGAACAGGAACAACTCAGTCCTTAGTGCCCATTTACCTCTACTGACGCTCCGCATATGCAGAGATGGGGTTCGCACACCTTGGATCCTCATCGCTTTAAACCGAGCGACTTCCTCCACAATACTAGCACCTTCCAGCATGCAGCTAAATGAGCGCAAAACATCAGCCCATAGCTTTTGAGAATTGGGATTGTTCGGATACGCTTCCACGGACCGATCACACGTCTGGACGTGTGATCTGTGGAGGCTCTGGGCCTTCCACACAAAAGGTAGGCTTACAGACAAAAATTTTGCAAAAGTACCTGTCGACTCATGACAGGATCCTTATCTCCACGCTACGACCCTAGTGTCCCGCATACAGCGAATCTCAAGACCTCTGAAACGAATAGGGAATGTTGCTTTGCACTACTGTATTTCGCCAAATTGGATGTTTAAGACAGTTCCTAACCCTTGCTTAAGCAAATTGTCATATTTAACTGCCTCCTGTTAAAATATCGATGTTGAGGTTATGGTGAAAGTGTAAGTTA
>JALPQI010030083.1:0-10273 GCA_025490895.1 Thaumatotibia leucotreta
AATACTACATTGTGTAGGTGGGCCTAAATGTATATATAAATTTATAACCCAAATAACATTAACGCATTCAATATGGAATATTAAAGACATGTGTCTCATTATCAACCATAAATACCGCACACCCCCAGATGAACAAGTGACTGTCACCGAAAACCCAAGGCGTCTTCAATCCGCCGAACAACACCGCTAAATACATAATTTATAGCACAAGAGCCCGCCACAAAGGATGCTCGCGGAACATTTTAATCTATCCTCCACGCTCGTAATGTCTCTATGTACTTAACTAAATTACTTGCATAAATCATATTTAAACGTGACGAACGCTACCTCCACTGCGCACCCAATGCGACTGCCAACCCTAATATTTCAGCGATTAGGAACAAATTCCAGTAAAAACAAAAAGAGACAAATATGACATCACAATTTTACCCCAAAATAGCATCTACTGTTAAAAATTAAGGTTCATTTTTATATTGACACGCGTACGAATGCAAAGAGGAAAACTGTTATCTACGAGCGACTTTTTTGGTATTATTTTGTAGGATGACATCTAGCAATTTTATTTAAGTTTCAGAGTGAAAATTATTTTCAAATACTTAAGTTTTAAAGGGGAAGAGTTGTGGGCAAACGGGTGTGAATGATGATCTAGAATGTTCGCGTCTAGAGTTAAGTGGATTACAGTTTAGCTTGTGTGGTTCCCATATGTTTGGAGTACGTTAGGGAATTAGTGTTGGATATTTTATGGGTTTGTTTTCCGTCTAGTCTACCTAATACTATGTTCAAGACGCTATTTTTGCGTTTATTGGGACCACTGAGAAGTTGTTTAGTAGTAGGTCATATCCGGTCTCCGGTAAGCAATAAATCTTTTTTTTATACATATAAGTATCTGGGTATTTCTCATTTAGTTTTGTGAGTTTTCACAGCCATGTACAGAAAATTAACGTTACGTAGACTTCATTTTCTAAATTTTTATATAGTGTGTAAATCTAATACGGGCGATCAATTAATCCAAGCATGCGATTCATTAGTGTAATCGTGGATTACAAGGTTTTTTTAAAGTTACTCTTAATTATGACCCAACAGAATTTTTTAAGATTATCGGAGCTGCAATGTAGGTACGAACATTTGTTTATGTTGATATGGCAGTTATGTCATCTGCTTTTGAAATTAGCTGTCAACGAGTGTTTAACTCGCGTATGTTGCTCTACATTGCGCGCCAAATTATTTTGTATGGATAATTTTGTTGCCACAATTTTAAGTAAAAGTTATTGGAATGAACTTATTATGTCGTAAACTATCACCCGTTAAGAGCTTCGTCCGTATTAGATTTACACCATGTATGCATGCATGTATGAACAGAAAGCTCGACGCAGGGGCTACTTCACAAACAAATATCAAAATGTTGGACTTCCTGAAAACCCTTAACTTTAGAATGGTCGTGACACACCTATCAAACTAAATAAGAATCACCCACCTGAGACCAGTTTCTAGGACCAATACGTTACGATATGTGTGTATACATTAAAAGGTAAGTTCATTTATTCTTACCATTTTCTAATCAAAATATGCAGACAATATTATGAAATAGGAACCTGTAAAACAAAATTAAAACTTCTCAACTCAATATCCATTATAAATAAATAATCTGCCGTTTTAAACTCGAACGTTCCAAAATTCATGACAATTCAAAGACACTCAATACCTTTTACCGATAAAATAAAAATCTGTTCCCGTAGTAAACTTCGAACGTCTGTTACTTCCCACAGGGAAGCTGTCCATGTCTCCATAGGTTAAATACTGTCAGTGAGAAAACAGTTCAAAAGCACCAGTGTAAGTCTGAGCTAGAGATATACCAGCGGCGTGTGAAATATGGGTGATATTACAGTGGTTTTTCTAAAGACGCAATTCACTTGCACTCGGCAAGCTTTTTATATAGCATCTCTTCTGGTTACATCGATGATTTATACATACCCTTATCTGTAGGTACACGCCACTCCATTAAGATTAGGTATTCATGTTGTACACCTGATACTTTGAGTGTCGACGCGTATTGGGCTATGGTTGTGTGAGTGTCGAAGATCGGGCTATTTACTTTTATGGACGTGACCGTTTTCTCATCTGTTTTGAGCGGGGTTTATGATGTTATGAGAATGTAATAGTGTTGTGAGCAAGTGTTTGTGGTTTCGTTTAAATTTTTATGTTATTATCAAAACGGAATCAGAAGGGAAATCAAAAGTACTGTTGACACAACAAATGACCAAGAAAAGAGTTTTTAATTAATTGTCTGTAAGTCTCTGCACTTATGTAAAGTATGAATACATAATAGGTTGACTTATGCACTGTTGTGTCAACAGTACTTTCGAATCCCATTCTAATCGCGGTTTGATAATACCTACTGCATACCAGCACCTTTATTGTATATTTTCATGTCAATAAATTAAAAAAATATACAGAAACAAATTTGTTTAAAAAAAATGCTATCAAATTGCTGGGAAAATATTAGTAATTTTATATCATATTTTCCTGTGATTTCATTTGATATGTAACTATTATACATGCTACACTTGAAAATATTCATTTAAATCAATGAAGTCGTTAGTTACAATCCTCAAAACTATTACTTACTCTTTTTTAGCATCTAAACGGAGGTGTACCAAAATCATTGACTGTATCGCGGCAAACGAGTAGATTAAAAATGGCTACCGTCTCAAAGTCACGTTCAGCCAAATGACTCTCTCGGGAGCCAGAGATTAACGTCTCACGTCTGTCCTCGGCATTAAATCACATTAAGGTCCCCCGCTCTTTGTTTAATGTGTCCTTAGGATGGACGTTACTTGTAGCGCAGTGATTTTGGTTCGATTCCGATAAGGTTTGAATAGTGGGCAGCTTACTTGCGATCGCGCCAACGAAGTTAAATAAATAAATATCTTGAGACATCTTACACAAATCGACCCAGTTCCACGGTAAGCTCAATTAAGGCTTGTGATGTGGGTACCAGACGACGATATGTATAATAGATAGATACATATAGCGGAACCTCCAGCGTCGTAGGCAGGATCACTACCAACTAGACTACGGAGGCTGACAAAGTTGGCAGTTTCGGGGTCAAATGTCATTGAAAGTATTTATTTGTGTTTATCATAATATATTCTGTTTTGTTCTTTAGTCATGGTCTATTTAGGTTGACATATCGTCTAGAACCCACAATAGAAGTCCTATTTATTTGTCCTTTGTATGTTTACGTAAATATTTTTTCATGTGTAAACTATTTAAAAAACAATTCAACCAGCGATCACTCAACATGTTTTGGATCTTGTGACCTAGGGAATACTCTGTTAAAAATATTCGGTCTCCTCATGCACACTTATTTATACATGTACGATATAAATTTCATTTAAATTTTAGTTTATTAACCCACTTGTTACGGATATACCTTTTTATGAACGATTTGTGTAATTTTTGGAATACAACCTAGTTTTAGTATTTTTATCACAGGAAAAATATTCATAAAAATGTATTGGTCACGGAAAAGCCGGAAAATGGTGTTTGATATAAGGAACACTAGTAACATGTACTACTATAATTTGCATGTCAAGCAAAAAAATATCAAATTCTATATATTGTGATTATAATTTGAATATAAAAACACTTTTTTCAACAAATGATTTAATATAATTAAAATCAACATTTTAGTTCGAATAAGTATGATATGATTCGAAGCAGTTTTTTGGATGAAAACTAACATTACACTTTTTGCAAAAAAACATTGCATTTTTATGGCATACAACACAACGCAATTGTACTGATCTATATTTTATCATATGACCGATGTCGTCATAGCGGTAAGAATCATTGAAGCTTTGTTTTCGAATGGTGCCCTTGCCGTAAGTTTCCAATAGACCAGTTGCGATACTCCTTCTAAATTTGAGATGGTCATATTCTTCAACAGTGAAAATGGGTCATAATAAATGTAAATCTTTCTCTTGACATTGCGTTATATATTATTGGCATACCACAGTCTGAAGCATTTTCCCAGAACATATACCTTCTTGAAACTACAACATATCCACTGAACAAAAGTATTCCGATGAAACATTTCATTTCTTTAGTTGAAACATTTCCATTTTGTTTTTGAGATTTGCATACAGATTCGTATAGTCAACCAACATCTGTATTACTGTGTCATCGAATAGACATTCAAAAATAAATAGGTGTCTGTTTCAATTTTACACTTTGCATATCCTTCCATTGTTTAGAACCAGGTTGGATATCTTGCGAGCGCCAAGTGTAAACTTTGTTTTTCGATATAGTTACATTTGGGGGAGGGATTTCTATACCTCGAGGTCTAGGACTTGACTGCCTTGGGCGCTCGGCCAGCTGAGCTAACGAGACATCATATTCTTCGTCACTAGATGAGGAGTCCTGGGTAGTTATTTCAGCCTGTGCTTTGAGTTGTGAGCCCGGTAAATTATGAAGTTCCACAATACGTTCATCACCCGAGTCCTCGCCAGTTACGTCACCATTACAATTTTCAGGTGGAAAAATTGTAATTGAGTCCGGAATAGGTTCATTCTCGCAATATTTTAGCTCTTTAATAATTTCGTTCAAAGTCAAGGGTCTTTTAGTCCGTGACCTAGAACAACATAACACGGCGGTACATATTACTATCGTTTGATATACGGAACGCTAATTTTATCAATGATTTACCAATAAAAAAAAGACTTATATACGTGTCTATGTTTACGCGTTATAAGAACAAAACAACAAGATTTCACATTCTCATACGAATTACAACAAATATGCAACGTATTTGTTTTTACGTACCTTTGAACCCGCATCATAAAAATCACAAAACTCACAGCACGTAAATAATATGGGAGACTGGCACAATGAAGCACGAATTACGACTAAACGACAAAGTAACCATACAGCAACCGCTTAACGTAAACAAAAAAATTTGAAACTACCTGCATTCTTCATAATATTTTTTTTATTATAGTGTTCCGTATATCAAACGCTAGTAACAAGTGGGTTAAATCACAAGGTATCTTTTAGTTCAAGACTGTTAAGTACTAGAAGCAGATAAGACGGAATGTTGGCGAGCGTGCTTCGAATACGATTAAATAACAATCGTGAATTTATTTCTAATTTAATCAATAAGCTCGGCGTTTTCGGTATGTCTTATTATATCTTCAATAGGGTTGCAAATTACTTTATTATTTAATCTATAGTACGAAGAAAATTGTTCCTTCTTATTCCTTAGGGTAAGTTACGTACCAAAATGGAGATTATTTTGAATTTTCACCTCAAATTATTATTTTGTAATGTGACCATTTTGTTTTTTTTTTGTAATATTACTATTTAAAAAAAATTATAAAGACGAAATAATTTAATATTTTCAAAACATAACTTATTTAGGAGATTGTAAAATAGGAAGAAAATTGTTAAGTGTACTATTTCGCACCTTCAGTGATAGTGAACAAAAAATCCGCTGAGAATTCATATTAATTTCAATGTGACAAAGTACGATATTACGTATATTCTTTTCCTTCGCCGTATTCACGGTGAAATCGAGGTGGATGATAAATTATTCTTGCATAATATTACCGGCTGTCATAGTTAAACTACGTATGTATATGGTAATTTCAACAAAATTGAAATCGAAGAGTTCTCAATAAGAATGGCATTAATCAAAGTATAATTTACATTTAACCAAACAATTAATAGCGATGTCAATTCGAAAAGTCATATGAAATTTTATCTGTTGCCTGTAGTAGTCTGTATTTCGGCTAAAAACCAAACAATTTAGCTTACCTACCATAAATGCCAAATGGCCGTACACGGTCAGCCATACATTCTTGTTTTTCACCCTTGATTGCTAAACTTTATGGCGGCGCGTGCAAAAAGCGAGCGTTTTTTAGCCCGCGGTCAAATGCGTGTAACGAGATATTTATGACGCGTGTGGACGCGCCTTAACGGTAGTGTGAACTCTTGTAATATAGGTTCTGTAGCAAAAACCGGTAAGGGCGGGGTTGTGTGTGTTTGTTACGAGTATGTTTAGAGGGTCTTGTTATTGCGCTTGTAATTTGTGCGGAAAACGATTGTAGTTCGTGTTAATATAATTTTGTTTAAGCGGTTTGATTATTAAATTTAATATGTAAATTATTATCAGAGATCCGACATATGTGCGCCATTGTTCGCAGATATGGACATCACTCCAAAGTTGATTAAATGAATAATTGAACGAATAATTTCTTCCAATTTGATTTCAAAGCTATTAATTAGGTGACTATTTACAAAAGTGTTCATAGTTACCGGTGTCAAATAGATAATTTTCTGAAAATGATTAAATGATTAATTATTCAATCAGAGCCATGTCCATATTATTACGAACAATGACGCACGTTTGTCCGACTTCTGATTAATATACATTTCGTATGATAGTAATTTATAGTTGTTTATTTTAATTATGCCCCATTACTGTGCAACAATGATAATATAATGGTTATGGAGGTATCAAGTACACGATCCATGAAATGGGTCATTGTCAGTCCGATAAACAAAAGTTGTCTACTCGATGGTCAAAAGTTAACAACTTCTATAAATCTATGTTACGATTTTGATACATATGATTGTAAACCCGGGAACGTGAGATGAGATTACGTTATTTTAGAATATTTTCATAGAAAAATAGAAAAATGTATTTAAATACTACATCGCTATATCAAAATTCCGTCATTATCAGCTCTACATATTAAAATTACAGACAAAAACTAATTTCATCTCCTGTGTTCGATGACTCATTTTCGGATTTTTTAGTTAACGAAGTTTTGGATTGCATGTCAAAATTAAATTAAATTTTCCTACCCCAATTTACATACGTTCGGCTGCATCTTAGCAGCTATTTTTGGAAATTTCCTTCTGTTTTAGAAAAGATTGACAAAATTATTCAGAGCTTCTATAATAAATATAAATTGAGACTATCGGTCATGGACGCAAGCTTCTTTACCAATAAGACATGGTGGCCTATTAGGAATCAGAAGCACAATTTATTTATTGTATGCCCTAGTTTATTAATTGTAATTTGTGTCTGAATACCTAATGTCATTTATAGTTTTCAAGATAAAAATATCTTACTACAAAAAAGCTACACTATTCGAAGAAACAGCAAACATGAAACATAAATATAACAGTGCTCGTATCTCAAGCGTAACTTTCTCTACCCTCTCAAAGGCAGTTCGTAGAGGTGACCATCTGTCGTAGCTGCGCTACGTGCTACACGCCCCGGGCTACGCCGCCGGCTACGAGCATGTTACTGATTTAGAGCCTGCCTCTACGAAGTTTATTCATCCCCTTGTGAAATGAAATACACTATGCTATCAAAATTTCTCGATAAAACGTTTTTTTTTTTTATTAATCGCACACAATGATTATGCTTAAAAATATAAAGGATAAAATCTCCTCTTTACAGCAACTCTAAACTAACTAGGTAAGTATAGGTATCTTTCGCTCCACACATAGTTATTTTATCGAGCACTGAGATACTTACCTTTGAATGTAAGATTAAATTGAAATGAACTATTTAGAGGTTCCGAAAATTAATCCAAAAAAAAGGGCGAACGCAAAGAATATGATGTTTACTTATCGGAACCTTAGCCTAACTCGTACTTTGACGAGTCATCTGAATACTTCAAACTCTCACCAAATAGGGTTTAGGCAATCGCCAATTTTCAGCATCACGCTTATACATCCAGCTCGGTGGAACATTCGACCCGGAACGAGCGAAACACGGCTTCGAGTGCAATCGCGAACGGTCACTAACAATTTAAATCAGTAGTTTAAATTAGTCATTTCTACTAAAATTATATTTTACGGGGGCTGCGCCACGAAAATTGTACAAATTAGTATCACGGGTTTTGTATTTAAAATGATTGTAGTTCCCGATATAAATGACCCTAACACGTTTTCATTACAACATATTTTCTAACTTTTAAGACACTTTCATTACATTCTCAGTCATAAAATATATTAAACTAATTGCCGTGCCGTCCGAGTTTACTTATGTTATTTTGGAGACTGAAATTTAAATTCGTAAAGATAACCTACTGTGTATTAGTTTGCGGACGAAAGTCTATCGCCAATTTTAAGCGCCATTTACATATATATGTACAACCAGCGGAACGGAACATTCGACCCGGAACGGGCAGAACGTGGCGAACGCAATCGCTAACGGACACTAACAATTTGAAACGAGCTTTTTCGATTTTCGAAGCGTCACAAACATTTGCATATAAAAAGGCGTGTTTCGCCGGCCGATTGGGATTTACACGTTGGTATAATCGGTGCGACCCAGTTTAAAAACTTTTAAACCGATTCCTTTTGTAATTTAAAATGTATAAAGCGGTCTGGGTCTTAGAGCGCCGATATGAATAAATGTAAACTTGGGCTCTTCATTCAGTTTTTCAAAACTTAAATATCGTACCGTAAAACGGGGTTGATAGGAATGGCGGGGTAAATAGGAACGTAGAGTAAACTGGTCTTTTAGCCCAGGACAAACACTCCAATTTAGAACAACAGATATTTTCATTATGTGTTATTCTAAACTGGACTGTTTGTCCTGGGCTAACAGACTAGTTTACTCTACATTCCTAATTTACCCCGTCATTCCTATTTAACCCTTTTTACGGTCGGTATTCAATATAGCATATACGCAGTTTGCACCAATAAACCTCAGTTGCACAATCTTGGGTTTAAAAAACTAACACGGGGTTAACTGGTCAAGTATTTGTTAATACTATTTTATGATATCAATATTGAAAAAAAGTAACCATTGCAACACGGGATACGATAAAGAAGAATAAGAATATTTATTTGCTTTAAACGTTACCAGGTACAGGTGTTCATACAAAGAGAGGTAGGTTTCTATGTTTAACCATAGCAGGTATGCAAATGTATACAAGAACTTATGATTAAATTCGATCATCTACTCTCCTATAACCAAAAATATATAAATATTCCGTATCCAATTGGTCTGTACATATCAATTCAAGGGCATAAATATGTATACACTTTTTTATCTTATGCCGTTAAAATAAGGTGCAAAAGTGTATACATATTTTTGCCCTTGACTGTACATGATGCAACTTCATCACTTCACTACATAGTATAAAATAAAGTCACTTTTTCTGTCCCTATGTCCCTTTGTACGCTTAAATCTTTAAAACTACGCAACGGATTTTGATGAGATTTTTTGAAGGTTTTTATGTAGGTATAGTACCCGTGCGAAGCCGGGCCGGGTCGTTAGTTCAATTATAAGTTACAGGCAATTTTTCAACACCCTAATTAAAAGTGACAAATACGACGCACACAATGCCAATTTATCTTTAACCCTCATCTTCCAGTTCGAGGGACGTACGAATTTACAAAATATAATAGCTATGTAATATAACGAGGGGCAGGTTAATAGGGTTAAGGCACACATGACAGTCAACTAACAAGAGATAATGTTACACGAGTCTGGCCGGAATGAAATTAATTGTAACAATAATTCACTGTTACAGACCACTCAGACCACTGTGCAAGTACAGGCTTCAAATACTTTGCAGACAAATAGGCTAAATAGTTTGGTACACCATGCTAAATACATGGTGGTTCAGGAGTCTCTAAATAACCTGTTACACCTCGTATACCGGGTATCTCAAGACTATGGGTTGTGAAGGGAAAGTACTCTAAAAACGGTAATTTTGGTAAAAAGAGACTTTATCTTGTTTTTAATAGCGAGTAATACCTGCATTCGTAGACTTTGTATGACAAGTAGCTATTTTTAAAGGTATGAACAGCAACATATCATCATCATTCATCATTTCAGCCAAAAGACGTCCACTGCTGGACATAGGCCTCCCCCAATGATCGCCAATATGACCGGTTCAGCCCTGCTTGCCTCCAGCGGGTTCCCGCGACCTTGACCAGGTCGTCGGACCATCTTGTGGGAGGTCTGCCTACACTGCGTTGCAGTAACATATCGTCGGCTGACAACCAAAACTCACTATAAAAACTGTCATTACTCTTAGCAACCTCTTATGTCAGCATTGAATCAGAACCTAGATACGATCTCTATTTCAAGTAGGTATTTGTTACTTAGTGAGTTTTGGTTGTCAACCAACGATATAGTGTTATGAAATTTTAATCATTAATTTTAGTCATTGTACCCTATTCCTTTCTTCTGAGATACTATGTTACATTAGAAGAATTGTTTATTTAGGAGCATGGTCTC
>JALPQI010030085.1:0-10672 GCA_025490895.1 Thaumatotibia leucotreta
GTAGGCAAGACTTGAAACACTATTTTATAATAATAACGCATTCTTTTTCTTTCCAAAAAATAATATTAGAAACCCTAGGGTAATGTAACATTTTGACTACAGCCACTTTTCTCAGAGAGCTCGAATAAAGGAAATTACGTTAGATCGATTCACAAAATCGAACAGAGAGCCCAGAAGGACTTCCAAATATAACAAAAAAAATGACAAAAAGTGTAAAAAACACTGGTTTTCTGTAACGGCTGTCACGCTGAAAGAGTTATTATGTAAGTTTAAATAAACATTTTTAGCATAGTCACTATTATTTTCGGAGTACCAATAACCCAATGGACTAGAATATTAAATATGATGAGCATAGGAGGCCTGTTTAAAAAGTTTTCCTACAGAAGATAAAAGATAAAGTACCATAAAACTGAAGTTATACACGTCGGATTCAAGTACGGTCCATTCATCCTTAGTTGTCTTATCTAGTAAACAACTTTCTAACCTAAAAGTACACGTTTTCTGCTGTGAACTGCTGTTTTCTTGATTAAAAATTAAGCAATTTACTAATCACTACGGACGGACTGCACAAATACGGACTCGGGTATTTTGGTATAGGCAAATATGGGAGTTTACAACAGAAAACGTGTACTTTTAGGTTAGAAAGTTGTTTACTAGATAAGACAACTAAGGATGAATGGACTTTAGTCTTTATCTTGCATGATTCTTGTTAAAATCGATTTTAAGAGACGTGAGTGTTTAAGAAAATAATAATGTTGTTATTTATTTAATATAACATTCAACTTTGTCCAGATTTCATTCCGCATACGTTAAGTTCATTCGAGCGAGAGATATAGGTATGCTATGTCGCTGCATGGTGACGGCAGTAAGATATGTACATATGTCATCATCCCAAATCTTCCTACTACTAAAAGTCGTCTAAAGGATTAAAGTGTCACTGAATATTCGTAATCGTATAAAATTATTTTCGTTGTCTTATTTTGTGTTCCTAAAAACGTGACGCAGTTGTAATTTTTGTATGAGATGACGTTTTGTTTCCAATCTTTGATATATGGATTCAAATCTAGCGTGATAAATAAATACATGTGCACCGGATTTTTTTATATACTGAGTCGAAACAGCAACTAAAAGCGTGACACAGTGGTATGAAACAAGACCACGAAAAGAATTTTGACCCAATCATCACTCATCAGCCTATTTCAGTCCACTGCTGGACAATTGGACAAGGCTTCTTCTATTACCTATGCTCATGGACGTTAGGAAGTAATGCCCATAATCACCACGCTGGACAAGCGGATTGGCAATCATCAATATTCAATAAATAAATGAATGGTCAGTGACACTTTTATCCCTTAGTCGACGTCGTTGGGGCGTTGACAAATGTATTCTTACTGCCTGACGGCACGCAGCTAAAAGTACATCGTGCATCTAGGGAGGTAAGTACGGTATTACTAACGAGAGTGTTAAAATGACTCGAGTTAGTATGCCTCTTACCGACCGTGATGCATACAATGTTTTTCATCACACTTGCCGAGAAAAAATAAGTTTTAAGACATAATATTATTAAATGCCGTACCGACATTTCTATTACTCCCTAGGGAATTTCACTTTTCGATCACTCCCGTTACGCGCGCAAGCAATGGCGCGCTTAGACAGCAAGTATGATGAAATAGTACATTACTATAGAGGACGGGAAACGAAGGGTTACAGGCCAAGTAGATATATCTGGCCGAAGGAACTGAGGCCAGATAGGAATACGCGGCCTGTAACCCTGTTTCTCGCCGAGATTTGTATAGTGCTTTTCTCAAACTTGCCATGAAATAAAATGAACTGATTTCACCGAACCATGCTATTTGATTTGTAAATAAACTAATAGTACAGTATCGTACAACATTAAAAAAAAAAATCGCGCCTAACTTTTTTTTTAATCTGTTTGAGGTATCCTTTTACCTGTTGGTATAGACATTAGTTCTAAGGTTATATTTTTTTTCTGTGGCTGAATGTCAAGACCTGGTGTTACAATTTGACGTTTCAAAACAAAAGACAGTTTGTTTGCAGTCCTAGGTGTGAAATAAATACATGAAATCTCTTTACATATCATCTTAGCATATGACACCGGATACATAGTATTTCCGGGCTTAATTTCAAGTAAGTAACATCAACATTCCGTAGCAAGTTTGAGAAAAAATACATTACATACCTAATTTATTAGATGTCTTTAACTTCTTGGTGACTTTTTCTGGCTATATAAATGGCTCATATATTTTAGTAAACAAGTGTATTTAGTTGCAGCATCTTAAGTTGTATATACTAAATATTCTAACACAAATAAATGGGATTTGAACATTCTTTACCAATTGTCATAAATACTAATAAAAACCCAAGTAGGTATTTCGAATTGAGGTCACAGCATACGGAAGAAATTCCGACGTCCGTTTTGTGCTACATTTAATGCCGAAGCTGGCAATTTGGGTCACCATTGACAAAAAATTATATCATAATAATAAACCGGATTAGTAACATCTAGAGTTCTATTTCATTTATTAACAGTAGGATCGATTGTATTGTAAAAAAAGGTCTTTAATGAAAACAAAATTTACCTCATAATTTTTGTGTTAAGGAGTTTAAAATTTGTGTAACAAGTAACAACTTTTGCCAGAGAAAAAATGCGACAAATTCAAATTTTCTATACAATACGTACATACATTTTTTTTTATTTGGCGCCTTTTTTTTGCCAATTGTTGTTAGACAGAGTGTACCATATAGTTTGTATGACTAAACACAATGTAAGCGATCGAGATTTTTGTTTAGAAAAAGGCCTTAGCTATGTTTTTTTTGCAGCCGACCCACTAGGCTCAACATTGGTGGATA
The DNA here is from genome assembly GCA_025490895.1 of Thaumatotibia leucotreta. Lineage (NCBI taxonomy): Eukaryota > Metazoa > Arthropoda > Insecta > Lepidoptera > Tortricidae > Thaumatotibia > Thaumatotibia leucotreta. The sequence continues at coordinate 2,872 of JALPQI010030085.1, forward strand.
CTAGGGCCAGGCGCGGATCCAGGGGGGGGGCAATGGGGGCACTTGCCCCCCCCTCACGCTGGACTTATGTATGGCTAGGTGGTGTTTGAAGTGTAAAATACTATCATATCATAGGGCAGTGCCCCCCCCTCAACGAAGTCCTGGATCGCAGTGCCCCCCCCCTCAACGAAGTCCTGGATCCGCGCCTGACTAGGGCGGCTTTTTACAATTTTGTATGATGTTCGAATCAATAAAGGAGCTCTTTGCTCTCCCGATCGTAATTTTGAGGCACCCTCTCATTTTGTTAATTGATACATAAACTGTATTAGAATCTTTAAAAAAAAATTAAACGGAAATTGTCGGTCGCTACTATTATACGAATTTCAAGAAAGGTAAAATTATTAGTCTTTTTTATTGCTTCGGTAGCGCCCAAAATTTAAAAAAAAAAAATCAATTATACTTATCAAATAACAAAACGAGAGGGTGCCCCATAGAAAATTGCAATCGGGAGGGCAAAGTCTTATATCTTATAAGGACCACCCTAGTGGATACATTATGTCCCTTATGAATCGGCCGGTACTCCACGAACTTATAATTGACAACGTTTCAAAATTTTCGATGTCCTTAAATCGAAAACCATTTCGAGATATACGCATGTAGATCACAAAAATATATATTTTTAATTTTTTTATCGCAATATTATTGTAAAAAATCGTAATAACAGTTTAAAGGGGAAGTGACGTCACATAGCTGATTCAGAGCTGCCACTATAACCAAAAAGTCTTGTGGTTGTAATGTCACTTGTGTTTGGCAGTGACATTTGACACTTGTTACAGTTTTTCGTCGTTTTCTTACGTGTACGAAACATCACTTGTGACTTACGCTCTTTCTGCTCGAAGTAGTAATAAAAAGGAATTTTCGCACTAAAATAGCATTTTTTTTAAATAAAAAAATACGTGTATCTTTTAATATTAAGTTCTTTCAAAACAGACAACAAAAACTAGGACTAAAAAATATGAAATATTGTCAATTCCGTGTACTCACATTAGGGCTGTGTGGGGTGGCGAGGGGGCTGAAGCTGCCGCTGTGCCGCCGCGTGCGCAGATTCAGATTGTTATTCGAGAACATGCTGAAACTGCTGAAGATCGATGTGCTTCTGCAACACGAGAAACGAGAACACGTGGAGTTATGGATGCTTAGCCAAGTTGCCAATCACGAGAAACGAGAACACGTGGAGTTATCGATGCTTAGCCAAGTTGCCAATCGCTAGCGCTTCATCGTTAATCGCAGCTAACTGTGTCGCACTAATATGAAAGAGTAACAGAGAGGGAAAACTACGTTACGCTACTAAGCGCTAGCGATTGGCAACTTGGCTAAGCATCATGGATTGGTAAGTGGTGATTACTGATTATGTAGAGAGGTGTTTTTGATACTTTATGATCTCGCGGCCCTTTATGACCTATCCCCTAAATCCCAGAAAAAAAATGAGTACCTCAACATAAAAACTCATAGTGTCAATCATGCAGCAGTAACTTCGAGAGATGGCATCAAGCTCCCCAATTACAGCTCATTACGAACCTCGGCCACGGCCGAGAGTCCCGGCCATTTTTGGCCGAGAGCCGAGAGGGATATCTCGGCTCGATTTTTGGCCGAGAATGCCGAGACCGAGACCAAGATCTCGGTCGGACCTTAGTAACTAAGCATAGTTCAGAAAAGTTCTTATGACATTATAGTCTCAAAATGTGGTCAAGAATACACACTGTTAAAAATTAGGGAATTTTACAGACGAAAAAATTACAGAATTCTGTAAAATTACATCATTTTCACAGAAAAATTTGTATTTTCACACATTTTTCATCAATTTTACAAAAATAAATTTAAAATTGATGAAAAATATGTGAAATTACAAATTTTTCTGTGAAAATGATGTAATTTTACATTTTTTCGTCTGTAAAATTCCCTAATTTTTAACAGTGCAGCTGTCAAGTTAGTCTCCGTCGGTATAGGTCCTCATTTCCACCCTGTATTATATTAATTGTAACTAAAAGTTTTGATTCTTTTTAGGTACAGTCAAAGACAAAATAAGGTGTATACAAAAATGTTCAAAAATATGTCCCAGTGCACTCTAATTCTGTGTAATAAGAACGTCGTAACATATTTATGACCGGATTTTTTCGATACTTATTTTTGCACTTGACTATACCTATATTATTATCTGGCTTCCATAAGTTCCTCTCGAACCTGAACCTCGCAACCCCTCTTGATGTTGGAAAAACACTGATGTAGAGTAACGCGTGAATTTATTGATGTTTGCGGTCCCATTGAGCCTCCAAGCCTGGCCTGCGACCGAGAACTTTGAAATTAGCAAATCTCAAGGATTTATTTCAGTCACTCCGAGCGTCATTACTATCATTAGAGTGACAGAAGTAAATGTTCCAAATCTGCGGATTTCGAAGTTCACGGTAGGGCCGAAAACTGGTGGTCTTTTTTGTTTTTTTTTTTATTGGATGGATTTTAATACATAGGGTTGGGGTTATGTTATCCCAAAATCAGTACACGAATTCCTTAATTTTAGGTATTTTCACCGAAAAGACGATAACGACATTCGCTACCAATGCCACCGACGCACATGTGCGCTCAACTTCCTACAAGTTTGTTCATAATTCATAATACACGCTCCATAGGTGCGTAGCCTGCGAATATGTTAATAGAAAATCGAGTAATTATCTTTTCTTCCCATGTCACCCCAATTAAGACAAAATGTCAACTTCTTGAGCAAAGCCACGTAGTGACACTATTGCACAAAAGACAGTTTCCATTCCAAAGATAATTAAAATCTGCCCATTTATTCTGCTCATGATCACATAAAAGAACCAAAGTTTCAACATACCAATTTAATCTTTACGCCATCACACTAAGAGCTACGCGAGCTAACATCTAGATTAGAAACGAAACGACATAAACGCCGAGGTTCCGTAAAGAATTTTCGACCTTTAAATGCGCAGCGAATGCAGCGCGTGCGTGGCATGGCGCCAATTGTTTAAAATTGCAATGCAATTATACTTAGACACGTGGGTGCTGAAAAAAAGTATCCTTGTTAAAGTGAAGCAGTACAAAAACTAAGTAGAGATTCCTTTTAAGTAGAGTGGACGAGGCTGAAATCCTACTGTGAACTAGAATTTGTACCATTGTCGTATTTGGGCCAATCAACTTTTTTCGTGCAGTTTGTATAAAGGTTTCAGACCAAACGAACATTCGCAATTCTAACCCCCCACTCTACGAAATTCGATCGGTACACAAAACGTGATTGGTTGATTTCGTAGAGCGGGGGATAGAACAGCGAATGCTCTTTTGGTCTAAATGCACCTTAATATATTGTCATTTCACGAAAAACCCCAATAAGAACCTATGTTCTACTCTAAAAATAATTCAGTAACATGACAGGTTAAAAAGTAATTAAGCTATAATTTTTTAGCTCATTTTAGTATATATTTAATTTATTTTAAAGGTACCTCATGGGCATTGACGATGGGCAGCAGCGTCATCAACATCATAGTGGACATATTACTGCGATCGCCAATCCGCGTGGCGATTATGGGCATTTATCTTCTATAGTAGCCAATTTCTAAGAATTAACTTTTGACAGTTTAGAAATGAGCCTTATATTATATATTTATATATATGACGTTAAGACTATCGAAAAAATAGTGAGTCTACTCTTTTAAGTTCATTTTTAGAAAGCGGCAACTATAATGCGTCAATACGCATAGGCTAAGGAGAGGCCTTTGTTCAGCAGTGGACTAATACTTACTGGACTATGACTATAGGCTAAAGATGTGTGGTCTACGAAAGACGTGGTCAAATCGCCACAAAAGAAGTGGGCAAGATCATTAATTAAATATTTATATGTAGATGACATCAGATGTCTTAATTAAGCCGCATGGACGATAATTAGTGTGGGTAGTGCAGAATCACTGCTCCTACGCGCGACGTAACGCAAGCGATGTGACGTTTGGCATATAACTTCATACATTACTATCATACATTTGTTGACGCAGACATTAAAAAGTTTTTTGCAGTATTCTAAAATCGCATAAATACCCCCCTTATTCATAAACGTTTGTTAACTGTTAGCCGCTAGTAATTGTTTGTCCCTTTCAGTCTTAACAATGTGTTCATAAGAGCAAAAGGGACAAACAATTACTAGCAGCTTGTTATGTTAACAAACGTTTATGAAGAAGGGGGTTATTGCGACCCAAGGTCCCACCAGGAATTCAAAACAACTCAAGTATTTTAGTCAGACGACTGCTGAAAATTTACGATTTTAGACAGTGACAAGAGTCTTATCTCTCTGTCACTTGAACAAATGCACTAACCAGGATTTAAACCCGCGATCTAGTTTTGTAAGTTTCACTAGTGACAGCACTGACCACTACCAACTAGGCTGCGCTAACAAGTAAACAAATTGATTTACTTGTTAGCATCCTCACATAAGTTATCAAAGTTCTATGTATTATCAAACCGCGATTAGAATGGGATTCGAAAGTACTGTTGACAGAACAGTGTATAAGTCAATCTAGGATATATTTGGAGTTATAATCATATATTCATAGTTTAAGTGCAGAGACTTACAGACAATAGATTAATTAATCACTCATTACATCTAATAAACAACTTTCTTGGTAAATTTTGTGTCATTTCTTGTGTCAACAGTACTTTCGAATCCCTTTCTGATTCCGGTTTGATAATACCTCCTATATATTATGTAGCCGTGTGGTGATGGCAGTACGAATACATTTGTCACCACCCCAACTCCTCCTGCGGGTGTCGTAAGAGTCGACTAAGGGATTGAAGTGTCACTGACCATTATTTGATAAAAGATTGATGATGAGCAGCAGCGTCATCATGGTCGACACATTGCTGCGATCGCCAATCCGCTTGTCCAGCGTGGCGATTATGTGTATTTTCCTCCTGATGCGTTTGTACGCATGGTTAATAGGAGCGGCCTGCGTCCAGCAGTGGACTATCATAGGCTGATGATGATGATGATGTTCATGTAGTGAATTGGAGTGATTTTTCGGTGTCAATAAGCATCAGTGCAATTGACACTTATCATATGACAGCAATATAAATAAGTTCAGATTTTCCGTGAAACGTTGGATGGAAAGGATTATGAACTGAATCTGCAGATAGCATTACATTACATCAATATAGTAGCGGGGTCATCACTCGAGACAAATGTAATCTGTTGGTATGTGGCAGATAACCATTGTATCTGGTATTATTTTTATACTACCTTTGTGATGAGACAATGGGATATACAAAGAATGTTAATTACATTGGGTAGTTGTGTTCAGGGATTAGCACATTCTTGAGGCTACAAATTGATTGACTTGACAGAAAAGAAGACAGAATTACAAGTATACCATTTGTGTGTAGAAAATAATAAAATGTAAACAAACCTAAAAACTGGCATTATTTCAAAATCATACACTTTTAGAACACAATCTTGGCTTTATCACCAACTTAATACCTTAAACCTTGAGTTCACTAGCATTTTAACTAAATACTAAGGAAAAAATCATGTTTAAAATGGGCATGTAGAAAAAAAATATCAATAATTTTTGCAACTATATCTCTGTTAAATCGTACATTACAATACAAGTGCGAAAAAAATTAAGTTCAAAACAAGTGGAGATAAACATATTATGTTTTTCAGTACATATGGCATTCAAAAGATTTCGACCTCACATAAAATGAACCACTTCTCATACTAGCGTGTAAAAAAAGCACCATCTGTATTGAAAAAATACACAACCAGGATATGGTTGCCGGTCTTATCACTAAACTCCGGTCCCTTTCAGGCAATGTTTGGGTTGTGGAAACAGCAGATTGATCTGGGTAACAAACTATGTTGTAAAATAAAAATTATATGAATATTTAAGTTCTTCAATTGCATTTTCATTAACATTATTTATTATTTGTGTATTTATTTATCGCAAATATTTGTTTCTTGGTCATGGCTGTCTATACTGTATTTAAGTATCTATACAGGGTGTTTTTTTTTCGACCGTTCAAATTCTACATAGTGAATGTGTAGGTCACACAGTGTGAAATATTTCTTCAGTTTTGTTCACCACATTTTCTTGGCTTTAGCGATTGCAACATTTTATAAGAAAACCAATACAAAAACTCCCAGTCGTCTATCGTATTTAGTTTCTGAGAAAAAAAATGTTTAAGATTACATTTATGACGTCATCAAAACATGTTTGTATTTTTATTTCCTCTAAATGCAAAATTAATGCGCTAATAATTTTTCTGGGCTTTGAAGGAACGATATTGAACCAAATAAAAAAAAATACAGGACTGCATAATTGATTATTTTGATGATATTACGTTTTTTTTGCTTTTTTTTATAAAATCAATTTTTTTAATGATTTATTGACGGTCGCATTTTATTTTAGATCTAAAAGACGTATGAGTAGTGGACCTATTATGTACCAAATTTTCACAATTTTATCATGTCGGACCTAGGACTTATAGCGTTTCTATGGTTTTGGCTCATTTCTATGTTAATAGGGTTGTCACAATCTGAAAACTGGCTATTATTATGTCGGGCCATGGCTTAGTGTAGTAGTTGCTAGTCTGTTCCAATAAGTGGACGCAAGCTAAATCTGTCTTATCGCTCAGTCGCTTACGTCCTTTTTACTAACATTTTTTTTGCGAAAACTCAAAAAGCTGAAAACAATATTTATTGTATTAAGAATATTTATCAAACCTTCAGAAGAGTCCGCTGCCGTTAAAAGCATTTTTGGTAAAGCTGAAACGGAGACGCTTCGCTCGTCCAAGGATTTTTATGTCTATCTTCTTCATAATAAAGACGTTCATCAACTGCGAGAGCCAAGCCAAGTTCTCGTCTTCATTAATTTCGGGTATTACTGAAGCATGTCGTTCAGAAGGCTTTAAAACTGTCACAACTTTATCCGGTAAAGTAGTAGTTTTTGTTTATAACGTCGGTCTTTGAGAGACAAATCCGAAGAATCGAGAGCACGCCGAAAAAGACGAAAATTGTAGTCTTCCTGTCTACCTTTCGAGAGTGGTGCTCACGAGCATACTGCCAACATTTAGTACGGGATTCGCTGGCTTGGTCGGACAGCATTGCTACTTGCAAAGGATTCATCTCAATGAGTTTCCAACCGTGCATTACAATTTTGTGCATTGTGACTCACATAAAATATACCAGTCATATGCCATTACACAGTTTTCAGCCACAGATGTACAAAATACACGGAAAGCGTTAGCAACATAGCTGCTACTAGAATGGTGTGAAAATCGTCGATAAGCCACTGCTCTATACTGAGTATTCCGTCATAAATCTTACGATTTTTTTTCTGAAAATGCTGTCTGAGCAGTATTTCCGTCATTAGTGTTGCCCGAATTTGGTCTAACAACTTAAAACTTAAAACAACGTAAAACTTAACTAATGCATCTCAACTCATTTGCATTGCGATAGACGCAATCGAATGGCCAAATACTTATTACGACTGAAACAGGAAAGTCTAATTAAATGGTACCTAAGTACTATGCCTATGACCAACGACCAATAAGCGGACTCATCTTCAAAGCTACCAGAGAATAAATAAATGAAGGGTCCCCGGAAAGAACATGTCTAGTCAATTCAAATTACAGAAGGAAAAACCACCTTACATTTGACAGAATAAGGTGTGAATTTGCCCTGATTTTTTTAAGCACTTGACATGTTTTTTCCGTGGACCCTTCAAATAGCCTACAGTATTTCAAATATTAATAAAATAAATAAGGG